>QLPI01003747.1:0-13225 GCA_003314275.1 Chroogomphus rutilus | reverse complement strand
ATTCTTCGCATTCTTGAGAATCCTGTTCGGCATCGTCAATCGTCAACTTTATTCATAAGTAAGACCTTACTCCTCCAAGTTAGTGCGATAGGCTACCCCAAGGCCTTTCTGAGTCTTAGGGCGAGTCATGCAGCGGTCTAAACATGCCTGAATGTATCCTATTTAAATCTCGCCCATTTTACCTTTAAATTTGGATAAGGTGCCATATCGATACCGGTCCAAGGTGCAAGGTACACCCTGACACAGAAAAGATGAATTTACCTCACGCATATTCGTTTCGTATATTCATTAATAAGCAAGGGAAACAAACCAAGGGTTTAATTTTCAGATGGGAGATATTTGCAACAAATTTGTAATAAAGCGAGAGTATGTGATCACTTACAAAGCCTTAATATCAGCCAGACCATAGTGAGTTCCAATTAACCATTCTCGGCCTCCAAGGCCATTCTCAAAGACGGAGTATAGAGGCTTATTTCATCCTTAGCGCACTGTCAGTAGAAACAGAAAAATCAAGTCAACAGCTATATACCTGGTAGTGATTGATGGCATAGGGAATCTTCTCGGGAGCATAGTGGAAAAATTGGGTTCTACCAAACAACTGGGTCAAATGTTAATCCTTTGACATGAAGATGCGACTAATGCATGTCCCTGTCTATGATGTGAATTCAGTTCAATTCATATATGCAGAATGGAAGATCATACATGGGCCAGGACCTCCATGCACAAATAGCAACCATTGTACAAATAGGCAGGATAAGGTGGAATAGGCAGGATAGGTGGAATAGGCAGGATAGGTGGAATAGGCAGGATAGGTGGAATAGGCAGGATAGGTGGAATAGGTGGCAAAGAATGGGGTCTAGAATATATGGCTGAAACAGGCATAAGGTTGAATGGCCAAATAAGGTAAACAGGGATTTTGGTGATGAGATCCTAATATGTATGTGAGTCCATGGTGTGTATGTCAGCATGCATGTTGCAGTATAGGTATGGTCACTGTTAAGAACTGTAATAGATATAGTTGTATAGTTCCTAATGTATTATCTCTTAAAGTTGAAACAAGAGTAAGGTTTGTAACAGGGTTTGGCTTCAACTTAAATGTTGCACTGTCCAGATCTCAAGGTTTCTAATTTTGTAATGATGAGGTTGGGTGTAATAACAAGGTTGGGTGTATGAAGTAGAATTAAAGCAGAGGTAAGATGGAATAAATAGGGAATCTATAGTATAAAGTTCAATTGTGGCATCTGTGGGCATTTTTAGATAAGCTAATTGGTCAGTATTTATATAATCCATTCCCACCCTCTTATATCATGTGACTGGTTCACCATGTCAGGTGACCAGTTCAACTCCCTCTTCCTCCCACCACCCACCCCACCTGGTGCACACTAGTGCACCCCACCTCTTGACACTCTCACATGTGGGTAGGGAATGGCATGGGCCACCCATGGGTCAAATGTGGGTGACCCACACCCAACCCATGGGAAACCCGAACCTGTCAACCCATGGGTTTTTCCCCATGGGTCAACAGGTGTCGGGTGCATGCCGCACCCACATGCATACAATGCATATGGTGTGTACAGCCCACCTACATGCATACAATGCATACAGCATGTACAATGCATATGATGTGTATAGCATGTATGGCACATATGACGTGTAAGGTATGTATAGCATGTGCATGTCATCTGTGTACATGTGGCATGTCCATGTTGTGCATGTGTGCACATGTGGGATATGCATATCGTACATGCATGCGGCGCATGTACATCTAGCATGTTCGTGTTGTCCGTGTACATGTGTGGCACATGCGTGTCATACATGCACATGTGACACCATGGGTTGGGCCAGGTTGCAGGTGCTCTCGGCTTGACCCACACCTGTACCCAAGGACACCTGACCCAGTGACTCATGTGGGTTGGCCCAACCCATGCCATTCCCTAAGTGTGGGGCTGTCAGGACATGTGGTGTGCTGGTGTCACCACATTGTGTGTAGTGGAGGAAGGACCTCAGTGTGCAGTGGGTGTACAATGTGAACATGCTATACACCCAGTACATACCAAGGTCTTTCCTCCCATCATGGCCATACTCCTGACCATATGTATGATACAGCAACACCAACACACCCCACCTCCTAACACCCCTATGTGTGAGGCTATCAGGACATGTCATGTGTTATTGTGCATTGGTGTTACCATATTGTGCATTGGTGTTACCATATTGTGCATTGGTGTTACCATATTGTGCATTGGTGTTACCATATTGTGCATTGTGCATTGGTGTTACCATATTGTGCATTGGTGTTACCATATTGTGCATTGGTGTTACCATATTGTGCATTGGTGTTACCATATTGTGCATTGGTGTTACCATATTGTGCATTGGTGTTACAATATAGAGAAAAGACATAGCCATAATTTAAAGTAATATCTTCTAAAGGTGAAGCAATGGTGAGGTTCTGAGTAGGGTTTGGCTTCAACTTGTGTGTTGCACCCACCGGACTGCACTGGACCCTAATTTCATAATACCGAGAGTGAAAATGAAGACTGAAATAAATGGAGGAAGCTTAGTCAAAATCTTAGTTGATTTTCTGACTGAAGAGTGGACTACTGAATGTACAAGTTCTTAAGATCTTATACTACTTGCAAATCTATGAGGAGTCGACTAGATTCCTATAATAGATAAGAAAGTCTGAAGATTGAAAAAGTGAGAATAGAATACTATGTCCCAATCTTGATATCCTCTATGACATTGAGGGGTGATGTGTCACCCTGATTCCCAATGGACTTACCCTATAAGGAATATAGTAACAGATCAGATATCAGAGGATAGAAATGACATAACAGAAATGTGAATAAGGAAAGTGGAGTGGAATGTAAAAGGAAAATATTAAAGGTAATAAAGGCAAAGATAGATGTGTGAGCATGTGGGGATAGACGTAATAAGTGGAGTGTATTGAATGTTGCATGTGACGCCAAGACAGATACATGAGTGCATTGAATTCAAAGGCTGATGAGCATATGATTGAAAAGGTGAATGAGGTGGAGTTAGGCTGAATGGGGCTGGTTTGAATAGTCAGGCATGCCGGTGTAGTGGTTCCTAATAATTGGTGTCACCATGTCATGCGACATGTCAGGTGCCCTACACCCTGTGCACCCACCCAGATCAATGGTTGAGAAGCACCACATTGAGAATTTAAGAGACACACATGAAGAGATCCACCTCTTTTGTAGGCTTGGCTGGCTCATGTTAGGCCTCAAGCTTGGCAATCTTCTTCTGTCCATTGTCCATTGACAACCAATGTAGAGCATGTGTGTGTTACACTTTATCAATCCTCTAAATCCAAGTGACTCAGTTCATCTGAATCTCTTTTGTTCCATTTTCCATTGATCCTCTAACAGTCCATAATAAAAGTCATTCCTTGATTCTGGGATTGCAAGGCCACATTTTAATGTCCAGCCTCAATTTCTGTGGGACGTTACAGCTGGTAACCAACATTAATGGGCATCAATTGTGGCTATCAGCCACACCTTTGGTAGTCACTGGTTATACCCATTCCCCAGTTTGCCTTCTGACCGATGCATGGAACAATGCCTGATACAAGTGGAGGACTGTAGCAATGGTACATATATATTCATAGGTAGTGGACGAAGGGTTCCCTAGAGTTTTCTCTTTGGATCCCCTTCACCAGGTATGCTAGTTACTGTGTACATAGGTTCTGTACTAAATACTTTGGATCCCCCTTCACCAGTGTGCTGCCCAAGGGTAGAACACCTGCTTAGGTTGCCCTTACAGCAGTAGTGCATACCAATATGATATGCTGCAGCAGTACAGACAGCATGGAATATCACTGTTAGTGTAAATGTTCCCCACTCTGAGTCATCTTGTGTCTAATTTGGTTTGTGTCAAGTATAGTACAGGACAAGCAAACTCAACCAATTTGGTTTTGAGCTATTGGGAAATTTTTGTGCCAAACTAATGTTAGATTCAGATTCAGAATGTCAAAATATGTCCAAAAAACATGTTCCGAAGTTTTTCCAACGAGTTTTAAATGTGGCCAAATTTTTGGGCCTTTTCAGTGTAATTTTTCACCCCAAATTGTCATGATGTAAATTTTAGTTAAGTATAGCTTCAATCGACATCATAGCTTGTTCAGTAACTATGTGATGCTTGGTTTCCTTTCTAACAGCCCAAGCAGCTGCATTCCCAGTAAGTCCCTTGTGATATGCAGCCATAAATCACCAAGAACAATTTATAAACTGCTGTATCACATCAGCTGGGCATGCATCAAGGTATTCTTTTGCCACTGTCTTTGCATCCTCAAATTGTATCCAAATATAGTGGCCTCAACTCAGGCTTGGATAGCACCTTGACAATTTCAATTGAAGGGGATCATTGTTGGTGGCTAGGTTCAGGCATAGATAAAAACCCAAATGCATCAACGGATTTCTGATTTGCAGTTGCTTTCTTATATTGACGTTGTGTGTGACTGGACTTGCTTATAACATCTGGGCCCTTCTTGTACTTATTTGGCTGACCTGACAATTTATTGTGTAAATTTTTTTTAATTTACAATTATGGTTCAATGTGAACATACCATTGCCTTCTCGCTGCTTTTTTTTCCTCAATGAGGTGGCACCCAATCTTCATCCTTTAAGTCATCTCCCTAGTTGACAGCAAAATCAAGGAGCCTTTCTTGAAGGTCATCCTTGTCCCATTCTGAATCTGGATCCTCTTCTGAGTCCTCATATTCATAATTGTGTGCTTCAGAGGCTCCTTCACTCTCAGTCTCCTCTCCCTCTAAACCAAAATTCATTCCACCCATGGCAGAGTTGTAAAAAATGTTCACAGAAGTTGGCAATTCCCTGTCAGATTTATAATCTGTAGGTGTTGTTGGACACTCTATATGTTCATCTCCTTCAGTAACCTGATCCTTATTCTGATTTCATAGTCCAGTAATATTTTGTTTGCATTTTGGATGGCAGCCAGCATGCATTATGCAGCGTCTCAAGGCTGGGTAATGATTGTTCCATATTTGTATTTATTTGTTTATGAATATGGTATATAGTTTGTTTTTTTCCTTTTTTTTTGGGGGTGTGGCTAAAATTTTGACATGTCCAAAATAAAAATAATTTTAGAAAAAAATTGGCTCATTACATTGACTTTATTTTGATGTTAGATACTTCATTCAATGGTCTATTATCAATTTAAATGAGCCAATTTCACCAGAAAATTGGGTCAAAATTTTTGGTTGAGTTTGCTTGTCCTGTACTGTACACGTACCAAGTGTCCGGTAACTTGGCACTGCTGACCAAGCATTCAGTCTATAAGTCTCAGCTCGGCATATCCACCATCCACATTCCTTGTTTCTATCCCTCATCCACTCCTTCCTCATTCATCATCCATCAAATCCCACCCCATCTACTCCCTATTCCCAGACCCACTCTACTTTGGGACATTCTGTCCTTGTTTTATCCTTGGCCATGACCCTATTGTTTTATAGTCAGTTGCTTCCTATTGTCCTATTCTTGGCCACATCTCTATTATCCTATTTTCATTGTTCTATTCTTGTTTACATTCCTTCATTCTATTCTTGATCATTGTGGACAATACTTCCACATGCTTTGCATACCTTATTGTTCTACATTCCTTATTCCACATCTCGCTTCTTAACCTATATAAGCAGTGCATGTATGTACATACTTCCTCATTCTGGGTATCGACTAGGCTTAGGCCCCTTTACCTTCCTTTCCCTGTTAAGTCCTCTACTTGGGCTGACATTCTTGGCACTCTCCCAAGTTCCTCTTCTGTCCCAAATTGGTGGCACTCACAGAGAGTAGGGTGTAATACATGAGTACATTGAAGCCAAAGCCACTACTACCGGCCTGCAGGACTTGGCCAATTCCCACCAATACCATTGGCATTACCTGTCAAGCCCCGGATACCAAGCTCTGGTTCACTCGGTAGTACCGACCGAACAACCCTTGCCTTTTAGTCCCACACACCAGTGACAAGGCATCCCTCGCCAGTACATGGTCTCGGTCCGGTACATTTGGCTCATCGTTTGGTTCACTTTCCTCATCCTGTCCCCTCTATCCTTTGTCATTCCTTCATTCCCCTTCCTTTCCCTTGCCTGATTACCCTCAGAACATTCACTCTTTGTTGCCACTCGGCAGTGGCCCTATTGTTTTATGTTTCAGCCACTCTCTATTGTTCTATTCTCACTCACTCTTTTGTTCTCGGTCATAGTTTATTGTTCTATTCTTGCCTACATTCCTTTGTTCTATTCTTGATCATTGTGGGCAATACTTCCACATGATTCTTCATACCTTATTGTTCTCCATTCCTTGTGCCACTCTGTTCCACATCTCACTTATTAGCCTATATAAGTAGCCAATGTATGTAGATAGTTCTTCGTTCTGGAAATCAACTAGGTTTACGCCTTCTTGTCCTCCCTTCTCCTGTCCCAAGTCCTTTACCTGGGCCGACACTCTCGGCACTCTCCCAGGTATCCTTCTGTCCCAAATCAGTGGCACGCATGGGAAGTAGGGCGCAACGCACGAGCACGTTGAAGCCATGCCACTACTTCTAGCCTGCAGGACTTGGCCTTTACCCGTCCGACCCCTTCGGCTTTCCCGAGGCCTGTCAGTATGTACGGTGCCTGACATTACCAAACCCTGACAGTTTGCCATAGTTTCAGCAGCAAGGCCACCCTGATCACTTGCATAAAGTACATTCAAATAGGCCAAAACAGTGCAGAATATGCCTTTCTATTAACAGATGCCACTCTTCCATGGTAGACTATGGCAAAACCTCCACAGCTTCTGCTAGCACCACCCTCAACATCCAGCTCCCTAACCTTTCTGCTCCCCAAGAATTACCCTCCCCTCATATTGTATGTGTCCTTTTATTATACCAGCCACTAAGCTGACACATCTATTAGCCATTTCTCCCTGAGTTCTGGGACTCTTCCCATTCAAGAGGTGTTGATGTGATTTGCTACAATGCCCAAGCTGAAGAACCAATGCATAAGGTATTAGTGGTAGGAGGAACCTCAGCATAGCATGCTGGTGGTCTAATATTCCATGAGTCCAACTAAAATGAGTCTGAGTCAGGTGAAGGCAAAACAATGTCCAAAGCTATGGCCCCTGCTCCTGGTTTCTGGGCAGATGTTGCTGAAGATATTGGCATCCCACTAACATTTCACTGGTTAGTCCCCTTGACCAAGGCTTGTGAGGTTGTTGTGTCTGCCTTTCAAGATTAGGGAATAGCACAGGTTAGGCCAACCTGCATGGGTCACCAGGTTGGGTGCCCTTGGGTTTGGGTGCAGGTCAAGCTGAGAGCACCCATGACCCAGCCTAACCCAGTGTGTTAATTATGTGTGTGTGCATGCGCACGTGTATGACATGCACCCAGGGACTTGCTCCTGTTGTACATGTGCACATATGACATGCATACACACATGTATGACATGAACATGCATATGCACACATGTCGACATGAATGCATACAGCACATTCATGTCATCACATATGCATATAGCACATTCATGTCATCACATATGCATACAACATGTTCATGTTGGCATGTGCACATACAACACATTCATGTCAGCACATGTGTATACAGCACATTCATGTTGGTGCATGTCAAGCCCGTAACACCGAGCACCGACTCACTCGGGAATACCGACCAACCAGCCCTTACCCACATCATCTCGCACTACCGCATGGCCTCGGCTCGGTACACCCGGTACATCGTATGGACCACTCCTCTCGTCTATCCCTCTTCATTGTTCCTTCACCCCCTATCCACTCCTTAACCTGTTTCTCCAAACAACATGATGGCCACTCATTGTCCTGGCCACTGCCATTGTTTTATCTTGGGCCATCCTCTATTGTTCTATTCTCGCCCACCATTTCATTATCTTATTCTCAGCCATACTCCATTATTCTAATTTCGCTTACATTCCTTATTCTATTTCTGATCACTGTGGACAATGCCTCCATGTGGTTACCTCATACCTTATTGTCTCCATTCCTTACACCACCCTGTTCCACATCTTGCTTCTTAACTATATAAATAGCGGGATGTATGTAGATAGTTCCTCACTCAGAATATCGATTGATTCGCACCCCTTTTGTCCGCTTCCTATTCCTAAAGTCCTTTGCTCGAGCTGACGCCCTCAGCATCCTCTCGAGGCTCCTCTCACTGTCCAAACTAGTGGCACGCACGGAACAGCAGGGCACAATGCACGAGCATGTTGAAGCCTAGCTACTCCGAAACGGTTTGCAGGACTTAACCGATATCTTGGCGTCACCGAATCTTGACAGTGCATGTGCATACAATGCATTTGTGTTGATGCATACACATACAGCGCATTCATGTTAGCACATGCAGGTATGGCACATACCCAATACCTGCCCACCCATGGGAAAAAACCCATGGGTTGACAGGTTTGAATTCCCCATGGGTTGGGTGCAGGTCACCCACATTTGACCCATGGGTGACCCATGCCATTCTCTATTCAAGATTCTACTGCCCAGACATGGAAGACTGCCTCTGGTAGGCCACTGTTCTTGCAAAGGCTGCTACCAGGCATGGCAAAGCCACCTTACAGGTAGCTGCAGGGCCACCATCCTTGCAAAGGTGGCTACTGGGCCACTATTCTTGAAAAGGCTGCCACCAGGCATGGCAAAGCCACCTTGCAGGCTTCTGCCAGGTGTGGTGAACCCACCTTGCAGGCTTCTACCAGGTGTGGCAAAGCCACCTTGCAGGCTGCCACTAGGTGTGGAAAAGCCACCTCACGGGTGGCCAACTTCTGCCTAAAGGGCAGAGCACAGCTATTAGGAACTGTTATGCCGGCATGCCTGACCATTCAATTCAGCCTGCTCAGCCTAACTCCACCCTCGCTCCCCTATTCAACCACATGCTCTTTAGCCCTTGAATTCAATGCACCTTGTGTATTCATCTTGGCATCACATGCAACTGTCAATATGCTCCACTCATTTACATCAATCTCTACATGCTCACAAATCCATTTTCAACTTCATTTACATTTAATATTTTCCTATTATATTCCGCTCCACTTTCCTTATTTGCAATTCCATTCTATCTCTGATATCTGATCTGCTACTATGTTCCTTATAGGGTAACTCCATTGGGAATCAGGGTGACATGTCACCCCTCAATGTCATGGAGGAGATCAAGATTGGGACATAGTATTCTGTTCTCACTTTTCATGATCCTCATACTTTCTTATCTATTATAGGAATCTAATCAACTCCTCGTAGATTTGAAAGTAGTATAAAGATCTTGTACATTTAGTAGTTCAGTCTTCAGTTAGATAATTGACTAAGATTTCAACTAAGCTTCTTTCCGTTCATCTTAGACTTCATTTCTACTCTCACTTTTATGAAATTAGGGTCTAGTGCGATCTGGTGGGTGCAACACACAAGTTGAAACCTAACCCTATTCTGAACCTTGCCAGTGCTTTGCCTTTGGGAGATATTACTTTTATTACGACTATGTCATTCCTTTACATTGTAACAGCAGCTAGCCTTAGTTGATATTTTAACTGAAGAATAGATTAACAAATATATAGGATCTTATACTAATTTCTTATCTATGAAGAGCCTATGTTTAAAGGAAATGGATACCTATACTAAATGAGAAATGTGAGGATTGAAACACATAGGAAGTAAGTGTTCCAAAGGTAATTGTGAATTTCAATGGAATGACATGTGTCATTCCATTACATAACAGGGTTATCATATAAGGAACATAGCAACAGAATGAAAGGCTAAACAAGTAATAATGAGGTTGAATACGGATAAGGAAAATGGAGCAAACAAATATAAATGGAAATGCAAAATTGAAATATACTGACTTATACTAGAAATGTAATAACCAGGATATGGTATAATAGTGTTATGGCTCATACCCTCAAATAAACCCATTTTGGTTCCTGCAACTGTCTGCACCCTTTCCAGGAGTTTTCCAAACATAATACCTGGAATGGAACCCTCAAATGCCTTCCTACAATTTCTATCGCAATAATCTGAGGTTCTGCAATCCTGACTTCTTACAATTCCATAATCAAGGTTCTGCTCTTGCGATAAGTGTCTCGCAAGATCACTGCGTACCTCACTCCCTTGTTCTCACCTTTATATTGACCCCTTGTATTCCTTTCTTCCCCTTGTCTTTTAATTGGCAAGTAGATAATACAAGGAGTAGCTACATGTATATAACCCCCAGTCGACTGGACTATTCGCCAGTACAAATATCGACTTAGTTTGTGTTCCAGGTTTCTAACTTAGTCTCTCACACATTTCCAACTTTCCAAAATTAGGGACAGACGATCGAGGAGGGTGCAACACATAAGTTGAAGCCAAGTCCCTCTGACTTCGAACACCCAAATGACTAGCCATGTGATCCCTACACTGTGGCCGACTACCCTAAGCCTCCAGTGCTTTCCCATCCATTTCTATTTCCTCTATTATTGTCTCCGACCCTTGACTCCTTATAACCTTGGAATCTTGACCCCCCCTACAGAACCCTTTGGAAATATTCCAGAAGCATTATATTAAGCACCTGACATGCAGACTTAACAGTATATTCATACTCACACTTCTGATTGTCATGAGCATGAGATTCACCACACATGCACAAGCCCTACAGGCAATTGCCCAGGCCTCTGCCCACCGTGCATCTATCTCCCAGGACCTACTCATTGCTGGGCCCAGCTTTCAGATGCCTCAGACCCTGGCACACCCTCTGGAACTATCATCCAATTCTGGATTTTTGAGCATGGACCTATACCCACATTCAAACATGACCAACCTGTTCCTTGTAAACCATCCCTTGGTGACTCACCAATCATCACCCTTGGAGATGCCGTCCAGCTTAGCACCATCCTCAGTAGTGCCACCAACCTCGGGACCACCATCCATGGCACTACCCTCCTTTGCATCACTCCCCTTCGCACCACCCCCCTTCATACTACCCCCCTTCACACCACCCTCCATTGCACCACTCCCCATTGCACCACCACTCATTGCACCACCACCTATTGCACCACTGCTCATTGCACTACCACCCATCGCTGCACTGCCTGCTGCACCACACTCTGTTGTACCACCTGCTGTGGCACCACCACCTCCCACACAACCGGGAGGGGCCCTGGCCTTATGACCAAATGATGTGCCCAACCTCACCCAGGCCATCGTCATGCTGGCAAGTAACTTGACCAGCCCCAGAAGATCACCTCCCCGTGGGACCCAGATCCTTCGACAGATCTGATTCAAGAAAATTACAAGCCTTTCTTGTACAGGGCAATCATAGAAATTCAAGCTGCCCTGATACCTTAACTGCAACAGTGCCAAGGTAACCTATGTACTGTTGTATCTAAACGGTACCACCCTAGACTGGTTTGAACTAGCCCTTACCTCCCCCAATGAGCCAGACTGGCTCTATGACTATGACAAGTTCATTGCTGAACTCAAAACCAATTTTAGCCCCCACGATCCAGAGGGAGAGTGTCAGGGGACGACCTTCTCTGAAGCCTGATCCAAGTCCAAAGTACCATTTCAAACTCCGATCAACTCCGAGGCTAAGATATCCAGAAACCACTGAGTGGAGACAGGAACAATCTTGAAGCATGATGACTAGAAACTCGGAGTGAACATCCGAGCCTTGGACTTAGTACCAGGAAGTTGGCTCTACAAACTCCGATGTATTGATTTGTAAGCTAGTGCACAGACCACCCACATAAAGGGTATAAAAGGGGCTCACCAGCAGCAGGATCCTTAGACTTTCCTCTTTGGATTCCCCCTGCTTAGCTTGCCCCTGAGATATACCTTGGGGCTGTAAGAGGGTTGCCCTTATGGAGAGGCTGAAGCAGACCTTGAGAACCTCCACATGTATGATAACAAGTGTATCACAAAATATGTAGTCAAATTCAACCAACTCACACTAGGGTGACCCCATACTCTGCCGCCAGTTCTATAATGGGCTCCTTGGCAGGATTAAGGATGAGATCTCCAGAGTAGGAAAACCCTGCTCCCTGCTCCAACTCCACCTCCTTTCCCAGTCCATTGATACCCATTATTGGGAATGTCGACCAGAAGTCACTAGGGAATCCTCCCTAACCCAGAACTTCAACTGCCCCTACAACAGGGGAAAGGTGCCCATGAATCCATACCTGGCCCCTAACATGGGCAATAAGACAGCTAACTCAGGCCAACCCATGACCCTATTCAGTGGTAGCAAGACTACCATGGATCTTTCATCCAAACTCAGAAAAGACAGAAAATTACACCACAGGAACAACAATGCCACTTCAAATAAAACCTCTGCCTCTTCTGTGGTAGACCAGGCCACACAGCCAAGGAATACCCAAGATCTGCCACCACAGTCACTAAGGGACAGGCAGCATCTATAATAGAAGAAATTGAGGAGGAATCCAAAGCAACGGATGCTTTGGAATCCAAAGAATAGAAGCACAGGCCTCTGACTCTATGTGCCAGTTGTTCGTGTTAAACACTAATGGCTGTTACATACCATTGCAATGGTTGGTGAATACATGTAACAAGTTGCTGTTTAAATAGTGCCCACAGACTAATGCCAGATAACCTGGCATAGTGGCCTTTTGGCCCAGTTGAAAGAACACATCACTGTGGGAATTTGTTGCCTTTCACAGTATACCAGGTTGACCAAAGGTCAGCGGTTCAAATCCCTGTGTACGCAATAATTTAGAGGGTTGTTGCAATCACTTGGACCCCAGGAACCCTGGCTTACATGATGGTCCATGACATCATGGGGGTCTGCTATGTCAAACAGTAATTAGAGTGCTTGGGGGGAGCGACAGATAGGCCTGGGAAACCTGTTAAGATATCATCACTGTGGCACCTCGAGTGCTTGGTACCTAAGGGGAAGGTACTGTTACGTACCATTGGAATGGTTGGTGAATACATGTAACAAGTTGCTGTTTAAATAGTGCCCACAGACTAATGCCAGATAACCTGGCATAGTGGCCTTTTGGTCCAGTTGAAAGAACACATCACTGTGGGAATTTGTTGCCTTTGTTAGTCCGCGTGTCAGGCGCTTAGCTAGTACTTCCGGAGGGGTTATCCGGGCTAGTGCGAAGGTCCGTAACGGGGCTGAGGACTGAGACGGAAGTCGGACGGACTACGGGCGGGGACGGAGGCGCCGGAAACTTAGGGTAGGTCGC
>QLPI01003739.1:0-10869 GCA_003314275.1 Chroogomphus rutilus | reverse complement strand
CTTGGAACACTTGGTCTAAATGATTCAAGTGATCTTCAAAGGTTTTTGAATATATCACAATACCATCAATATAAACCAGTGCAAAGGTCCAGAGATATGGGGCTAGGACATTTTGCATGACTCTTTGGAATATGGCCAGACCATTTCTATAACCAAATGGCATCCTTTTAAACTGGTAAAGTCCTCTGTGAGTCCGGAATGCTGTTTTCTCCTTGGCTTCATCAACCATTTTTAGCTGAGTAAATCCGGAAACAGCATCCAGGGTGGTTAACCAATTAGATCCGGTGAGGGCTTGAAGAATAGTGTCCTGCCTTGGTAATGGAAATTCATCTGGAATTACTCTCTCATTGAGTTTCCTATAGTCAATACACATCCTTGGTTTCCCTGATCTGTAGACAATAAGAACCGGGAATCCCCAGGGGCTTCTGGATGGTTCAATTACTTCCAATTTTATCCAGGTATCCATTTGCTTGTCAATGACCTCTCTTTTGGCAGGGGAAGCATTGTAGGGTGGCAAAGAAATTTCCTTTGCTCCTGGCCTCAAATTGATTTCAACCCGGGCATCATAATTCCCTAGGCGCCCATCAAGCCCGAAGGCATCCTGGTTTCTGAGCACCACTCTTTCTAAGCCCTTTCTTTGACTAGGACTTAAATCAGGTGAGAAGTCAAGTTCCGAGATTAATTGAGTGGTTGGAACATCTTCTGCAGGTGATTCTTGTGTTTTGGGTCCTCCTGGTACCACTTCTGGCTCAGGGTTATCCGGATCTGGATATATGCGTTTTTCTTTTTCGATTCCCAACTTCTCTGTGACTGCTTTGATCAGGTGAGCATGTTTCTGCAACTTCTCTGCCTGTTCTGAATTTCCCTTGTAATTTTCCAGCCAGGAAGTGGGGTTCCAGGCATAACCCAATAATTGTCCTTGATGGATTATGACTGGTCCTTGCGAGAAATTAGACACATAAAGACGAGGATTATCTCTTGAAACTAAGGAATCTGTGATGCCATAGCAATCTTCCGGGCCTTTGTTTGAGTGAATGATTTTTTCCACAAAGACATTTTCGGAATTTCCGGGGAAAAATACTTTGACAGGAACCAGAGCTGCTGATTGGGATGGAATGCAGATTTCCTGTGAAGCCCTGACATTGGAGTCTAGGATTCTCTTTCTGATCTGTTTCTTGAGATTCTTGGCATGTCTATGAGCCTTGAACTTGGCAAGAAGTGATGGCAAGTTGGGGATGGTCCTGATTTTGAACGTATGCCCATCTTCTCCTTGTAGAGTAGCTCCAACTGAATTCTGAATAATGGTTCGTCTCCCTGAGTTCCCAAACAATAGATAGGTGGAGGATTCGTCTCTGACAATGGATATGGAGTATTGGTCTGCAAAATCATTTCCTAGGATCACTGGAGTGGTCATGCCTTTGACCACATAGGCTTCCACATCAATCTGGACAGGTCCAGCATCTGTTTCAAAGATGATGGGTAGGTTGACGTATCCTGAGATTTTTGATGTCCCAGTGACCTGAATCAAATTGACTTTCTGACCAGTCTTGACCTTGGGTGAATTGTCCATTCCCAACAGAGCACTTTGGGAAATCAGGGTGATGTCTGACCCAGAGTCTGCAATCAAATTCTGTTGATTTTTTCCATATTCTCCTAGCCAAACTTTGGTAGTAGTGGCATTGGTTCCAAGGAAAGCACACCCTGCTGGTCTGGACATGTGTTTCTTTAGCTTTAACAATGCATTTGGGGCAAGATTGGCAAGCTTGGAAATTCCTAGGAGTGAAGGGGCCTTTTCAGCTTGTCTCAACAATTGTCTCTTTTCCCTGCGATTTTTTGATGATTTAATAGAGATTTTCTTGTCAGGTTCAAGAGGAGGAGAAGTTGGTGGAGAAAGAGGTGTTTCTGGATGATTGTCTGATCCCCCCAGCCCAGATATATCCTGTAACTTGTGGAGTATGGGCTGAATGATATTACAGTGAGCTTCAGGAGTATCTCCAGTAGTTTCCTGTGTGTCAGGGATTTCTTCAGCAATTTCTGTAGTGGTTTGGTAAACTTGAGCTTGTTCATCATCCATGAAATTTTCTTCCAAGCTCAATTGATCATAAAGATTATCATAATCTTCCTGAGCTTGCAAGTCCTCTAATTCTCCGGTAGCCTGTTTTGAATTGATCTTGAAGAATTTCTTGTTGGACTGAGTGAATGCATGTTTACATTCTTTATCCCAGTGTTTCCGGCTCCCACAGTATTTGCATCCTCTAGCTCCCTTATCTTCAGGAGTTTGTCTCTTAGATACATTACTGTCATCTTTAGGGAACTTCGGCGGCGGAAGCCCAGACGACGATCCTACTAGGTGTGACCGCGCGTCACGGTATGATCGCGCACCTCCCGTATTAGGCAATGACCCTCGGTGAGTCATCTCCCAATTAGGACGTGATCCTTTCGGAACGTTAGCGTTCATTTCCAGGCTACGGATTTGTCGCTCGAGGTCGTTGGAGGGGGCAAATGGTGCGTGTATTAGCGACTCTTCGTGATATTTGATCGCTGATTGGAACTCGACGATGGTTGGACAATGCTGCGCGTCGATAATAGTATGCCAAAAGGAAGGTGCGCCGGCCATGACTTCCATAATCAGCTCAGTATCTGACATCCTGTTTACTAGACGCAACAATTCCACCTTCCTCACGAAGTATTCGCTCGGACTTTCGTGGGTATGGCCAGGCTCTCTGTACGACGCGCGATTTGCGCGGGACTTCTGTCGGTCGAGCCACGCGCGGTTCATATAGTAAGTCCCTATTGTGTCTCTCATGCTTTTCCAGCTAACAGAAGCTTGCTTTCTGTAGCTCAATGGCAATGAGAAGAACCATCGTTCGGCGTTTTTGCGCAACCGGAGGGGAACCCCCTGTGAATTTTCACTGGGAATTTAACGTGAGTATTATATTGCGGCCAGGTATTGTCGCGTGGCCTATCCTTCTCTTTAGGTCACCTCAGCCAGTTTTGGAAAGGTGTTATTGAACGCCACCTCATTCGCCCGAACAGATACCGGAGTCCTCGGTATTGATATTCCATTGTGTGTACTTAATCATCCTCGGATCGAAATCCGTGGAGAATTCATTCATGAGCCTTCCCTTTCATGTTTTTAGTGACTACTTGTTTGCCATCAGAGCTGCGTACAACGGCAGCATCGTTTTCGACGACAGTGCCCTAGCAGGGTTCCTATCCTTTCCAAGCAACGTGACAAGCATACTACCACCCCTCACGGTCACCGTTGGTGGTATGACATTCTCCATTCCCCCTTCGCGCTACATCGTTCCTCGAAATTTATACCCATTGCTCAATGTAACGGACGACCCTTCGATAGCCCACACATGGCTCGGAAGTGCAGGACCAGGAGCTTTTCTCTTCGGGCAGAAGTTACTCGAAAATGTATACTCTGCATATGACAGTGGGTGAAACGGTCATTCATCAATTTAAAGGATACTGATGGTGAATAACATGCGCAGTGGCAAACCACCGTGAGTATATAGCCTGTCACATGTGCAATCTTGTCCGTGCTTATACGTACAGGTGTCGGCTTCGCTCACCTTGCCTGAATATTTCAATTGTATGGCCAACCGAGGCTAAGATATATGCCACATTACAATGACTTATCAAGCTATCTCTTTTCTTCTTGCAACATCTCGTTGAACTACTCCAAGTTCATCGCATAAAATTGAACGCTTACTCTCTCCCAGCTTATCCAGCTTAGTCGCTTATGGACATCATAGTAGTGGACAATGCCAAAGTGTTTGATTTCAGGAGGCGTGTGTGGTCTCGCAGGGTATAAGTAAGATGCTTTCACTTTGACTCTACTTGGGACTGACTATGGATGCACGTGCTTTGGATGCGCCTACTTTTCATGCGGTGTATACTATACTGATCAGACGCGGCATGGCTATGTTCTCTAGTAGTAGATTCGGATATTTCTTTGGAACTTTACACCCATGCCTCTAAATATCATTTCACTTGATATTTAAGCACCAGCCGAAATGTTTCCGCATTTTCTGCTGACACAGGTGCTGACACAGGTATTCTGGTCTTTAGGTCTTCACACAATTCTTTGCATCCTGAGCGCTATGATGCGCTGGGCATGGCCTTTAAGCTGGAAAAGCAAGAATTATGTTCTCATGCTGTCTGTCTTCTGAAAATTTCTGCTAGGCACACCTTTTCTTACTGACACAGACAAGCATCTCACCAGATATTCCAAATCATGCCATTTACAATAGGAACTCTCTGGCTACCAATTACTTAACCTCCCAAAGCCATTACAAGAGAACTGGAATGCTCTTCACACAACTTATGGTATATGCTCTGGTCTCAACCTCTGGGTGGACTCCCATTAGCACATGACCTTGACATTTATCACTAACACCCCTCTCACCTGACAAATGGATGAGCTGTTGGAAAATGCCATCTGCAATGTCACTACTGGTCTAGCTGTTAGCGATTTTCTTCATACTCTCAACATTCTTCAGGCCCTTCCCATCCTTTATAAAATCATTCAACAGAAATTCCTGGCAACCATTGTAGATTTCTCAAAGATCACATTGCCTCTTATATCAAGAAGAACCCCAATCAGAGGGGAGGGGAAGTGATAAGAAGAAGAAAAAGAAAAAAAAAAGAAAAAAAAAGGAAATGACACTGCAATCGTAATAGAAGTCAAGTCATCTTGTTGCAAACAACTGCAAACAAATCACTACCTCCGCTCAAGCCACGAAGTTTATTTTTTTCCTCCGGTCCTTGATCTGCGTCACCAAATATTCAACATCACATGTGTTCACACTCTCCATCAAAGTTCTCCCATATTCAGTTTGACAACGAACTGCTTGACCTCCGTATGTCTAATATGTGATTTGGAGGGCGGCGGTCATGCACCAAAACAGGAGGACTGATAACGGAAATGAACGATGAATCAAGGCCGCTTTGAGGCAAGGTGAACCCTGCAATCCTCACTGGCAATGGAAGGAAACACTTGACGAAAGCGCTGCAATGTGGCACTTCCAGAAATGATGGTGAGTAACTATAAAAAGACGAGAATACCTTTCTTAGGATGGTGAAATTTATTGTTGTTTTGAGAACCAAGGTTGGGCATCACTTCTGATATCAACAGTCGTAAAGCATACCGATATTGGAAGAGACTCCGGTTGATCGTTAGACAAGATAACATGTCATCTGAGACACTTGATTTTCTCAACAAAAAACTTGAGTTCAATAATTTCCAGGCATGATCCATCTGTGGGTTCGTGACTGAAGGAGGCCTCCCGGATTCTGAGTTCCGGCCGTGAGTCCTATGAGGGCCTCGGCCCAGCTCTAAGAGTGACCATGATGATTTTCTGGACGAAGTTGCTGTTGTAAGAAGGGCTAGAATCACTCAGCAACACCGTCACGGCGCGATGGATAGTTGTTCCCTTTTTTTCTCCCTACGCGACATGTATATGGATTTCCTGGACGGCTATACCTGTCTCTTCAGTACATCACATAGAGCGTACGCCGTCTCGGGGTTGCTTCACAACAGTTGCTGCTATTGTATTCGATTGTGGACATGCATCTTGGAGGCGATTCTCATGATACATCGCTTTGACGACAATCACTGAAGAAGGCATACAGGTTGGCCGTATCCTGCTACTGCATTGCCATCGTAAAGGTATTTATCATATTCCTTTGATCATCGAGACTCAAATGATACATCTCATCTCTATTGAGATAAGATATTACTCTACCGATCAAGCCCTCTACACCTTCTCTTCTTTTCTATGCGCAACTAAATGCCCCAAATTGTTGCTTTTCGCTTTTTAATTCAAGTTCCCGGATGCTAGAATTATATGTCATATGAGATTGGTAGGGATGTAGACTTCTGCCTATCCGTCACAGGTATGGAGGCAACGTCGACAGTCGGTTGAGGTATAGATCTTTTGGGAAAGCTTAAGGATGAGTGAAGGTATACTTGAACAAGGGCAAGCAGCAAGAACCCTAAGACTGATACGGACGTCATCATGACGCATGAATGCGGTGCCTAATATAGATTAGTCGGGTGCACTCGAGCCAGAACGATCTAAGATCATTATGTTACTATGAGACCAACATAAGCTGGAACAATATGCACATGGAAGTAAGATGGGTTTATGATTAACGCAAGCTATTTGAAAAATGTCCTCGAGGAAAGGAGATTCTTACGGTTGTGAGAGCCTTAATAATATCACTACACAGGCGAACACAGCCTAACGAATCTCACAGTACCTCTCCAAGTTCAGCCATTAGGCCTCCTCTCGTCTCTCAGTCGCTGGCGACCATGATCTCGATCGCTGCATTCTTGCTCTTTGTCTCTACAGCGGTCTGTCAAGTTTGTAAGTGAATACATGCACGTCATCTTCGGGAGTACTCAGTCCTAATTTAAGATGAGCTGTCTACCCCTCTCCCGGACGGCACAAAGGCATTAAATGTAACTAGTCCTCACTATTGACCTACTACTCTACCACTGACACAAGCTGTAGTGCTCGTCTCCACCTCTAAATCAGATATCTGAACACATATCTTGCATGGAATCTCTCATTTTTTTATGTGAATGTTCCAACAACGAAACGCTGGAATTGGTTTGGGAGAATCTCTGTCAGGACGAGGCCTGGGTAGAGTTCGGTGTTCTGGGATATTATCAAGGATATTTCAATGGTTTGGGCTTGTGTGCATCTAATTAATCCTCTGTGCAAATTATTTGAGGTGTTACAATGCAGTCTACAGAGATTTATGCCAATTTCGTGGATCACCAGTGATAGATCTGCAACTCCAACTTACACCACATTCCACGACTACTTTGAATGATTTTAATTCTCAGAATAACCGTATGCTGACATCAAATACATCCTTCCATCTGTTAATATTTCGGATTTTCAGAGCTCAGGCAACAACAATCCGTTTACTTTGCATTGCAGATAGTTGGTGGTCACATTGGATTGCCAATTCTCCTCGTGGTCTCTACACTCTTACGAAAACCCCGGCCTGATCTGATTTTCCTCAATTTCTGTTTTACATGGGTGTTTTCCGCTATTGTCTTCTCAATTGGGTCGGTTACATGCTACCATAATCCCAAGCGTTAACCCCTTACAAGAGTATGCCAGATTATATCGCAGGGGTCCATCTACCTATTATTTTTGGGAAGGGCGAATTTTACTTCCGTTTATCCACTCAGGGAAGGAGTGTCTGATTCAGGCTGCACTTGCCACCGGGGTTCAGGTCATGACGGACGCCGCTATGCTTTCATTGATTATCAAGGTAACCGTGCACCATGGAACCATCACCTTCAAATTTGATATTTAACACAAGTCTTTTCTCACTATCTAGGTCTGGCTCGATTTTAGGGCTCGGATTCACGGACCTTTCGGAAAGAGGCAAGCCCAATGGACTCAAGCTGCGGTGCGTTCAATCAATACATTCTAGTCAGCGGAGTGTTCTTCATTGTATTCTCGTGAATTTCATAGCTTTTATTTTCCCCGTACATATGTCTACTTTCTTTCTCGCTATCTGCCCTACAGGTAACGTTATTGTGGCTTTGATGCCATCGTCCACACTTATATCGGACATTGACTTCCACCGTTTCCACAGTCTGGTACCGTAGGTATGCCACAGACATTTTACTGCATGTTGCAGACATCAAACAACTCTTTGTAAGTCTTATCTTCATGTTCATGCAAACCATGAGAACTGAGAAAGATTACTGTGAAAGCCACCTTAACACCTCCTATGCAATCATGCTTGTGATTTTGATTCTTACTCTTATCCTTGATGGTGGCTTTCCCCAGTTATTTTTTTTAACATTCGGTTGAATGTTTCAAAAGGGTGCATAATCCACATTCTCTTTCGCCACTGGCTCCTTCTTCGCCGCTGTACTGACAAGGCCCGACGCATATCACTTTCTCTGGTCCTTAGGGTCATTATCTTTGGCTTATATCGTCTTCTGGTCGCTATGTGCGTTTCAAAACCTCCTCTTCTTAGTCACTGCCTCACCTTGGAATTGCTTATTCTAATATGCACTGGATTTCATGTGCATTTTCCACAGAGCATATACGACAACTATAAATGACTTGAACATAGCTTCAGGTATATTTACAGAAGATTTATCATTCAGTTCCCCCATCCCAGTATGGGTTGATTTGCTGCAAGCTACAAGTGCGTCACTTCAGACCTGTTTCAATTCATGTTCTTTGTTTCTGTATTGATCAGTCTGTGCCAGGTCCACTCGTCGCATTTATTGTATTTTCTACTAGCAATGTAGGCATCAGATCTTCATGCCCGTTACCTACCCCTAGAACTACTTCACAGGAATTTATCAACGCCTTAATGTTTTGGCGCAAGCCGCGCCAGGTCATTCAGACAACACCTAGCCCCAATACCAAGCTGTCAGAAAACATCAACAGGTTTAATTCCAGCTTGTTGGATATCACACTTGAGGAAGTGGTTGTTGAGGGAGACCCTGGTTTCTAGATCTCCGATCTGTTATGGAAAGCATTGTTTCGAGATCTATTTTGTCAAGGTTCGTGAGCACAGTTGTTTTTTTAAGGGGTACCTCAATCTAACCTGTTGTCTGTTTATTTTTTTTGTTCGACATCGTTCCTGGCTCTAGGACGGTTCTTTTTTGGTACTGCACATGCGTTAAATTATGCGTAGGATATATATACATTGTCTACTTGATTCAAAATATTTATTAAAGCACTCCAACAACCGCCGCTCTCGTGCATAAACGTTTACATTTACTTGAAATGAAGGAAGGTAGAATTGAATACTTTTCACCAGTTCAAAGATAGAGTTCTTATTTTGAAAATCGTGAGTTTGACAGTAAGCTTGTTAGATATTTTCAAAGCAGCCAGTCTGACAGTTTGTGTTGTAACCAGGTAAGCACGTATATTATATATCCCGTACATCGAGCCGCCCGTGCAGCGATGAACGCATCACACGCATCGGACATGTGACAAACGCGTCAGTCACCTACTACGCGTCATTGATGGGAACCACACGCGCCTCTAGGAGGGGCGTGCGCAGGCATACGCGGTGCCGAGTAGACGCTATACTTACTATATAACTAGAGTGTCTAGAGTATTATAAAACTTTACTCCCAAATAAATTCCAATGACAAATTGAAACAAAAGGTCTCTTATCTAGAGCTAGAACACAGACTAAACACTAAGACCTCTATTCTCCCCTCATATCTATTTGCCTACCCTAAAGTCTAATATAGGAAATTATCTAATATATTCACCAAGAGTTTGCTGATGGATTCATGAACAAGTTGAGTGTATATTCCTAATGCTTCATAAGCTACTAGGATGATTGTTAAGTCCGCGTGTCAGGCGCTTGGCTAGCACTTCCGAAGGGGTTATCCGGGTTAGCGCGGAGGTCCGTAACGGGGCCGAGGACCGAGACGAAGTCAGATGGACTACGGATGGGGACGGAGGCACCGGAGACTTAGGGTAGGTCGCGGAATAGTTCAATCTGGTCACTGAGGTGTTTGAGGTCGAAGGGACTTGGCTTCAACTTATGTGTTGTGCCCTCCTCGATTGTCTGTCCCTAATTTCGGAAAAGGAGTCGGGAGTTTACTGGAAATGAATCGGAAACTGGTGGGAGACTAAATCGATATTCGTACTAGCGAACAGTCTAGTCGACTGGGAGACTATATACATGCGACTTGTCCTTGTACTATCTTTGCCGGTCATAAAACAAGGAGAAGGAAGTACAAGGGGTCAATAGGAAAGAAGAACAAGGAAGTAAGGTACGCAATGGTCCTGCGCATCGGTTATCAAAGTATCGGAACCTTGACTTCAGAGTCTTCGGAGGTTCGGAAACATGGAACCTCGGAATATATATCGGACATCCAGAAATCGGTTATTCAGTCTTTGGGTGATTGGAAAAGTCCCGGAAAAGGTGTGGGTGGTTGTGGGGGCTGGTATGGGTTTAGTGAGAGTACGGGCCATAACAATGATCCACCTTATACAAGTGTTCATTGGTTACAGCCAGAAAATTACATTGACCAGAAGCTGCCAGAAAGGAAAGACTACTAAAATTTGCAACCAGGGTAACTAGTTAGTCACTAAGCTTGCCACATATCTTAGTCAATCAAGCCAACCATGAGAATCAGACATCTTATGAAAAAAAAAAAAAAAAAAAAAAACTACAGTTCCCTGTAGATATATTGTTATGTTGGAATATCACTCAGTCTTATTGTAAACTTTCTAAAACCAAAAATGTTACAATTCTGCCTTTATATACCAATCACTGATTTCTTTAATGTGAACATTATTATTGTCCTCATTATCATTATTTTATTTTATATTTTGGAATACCTATTCCTCAGAAAACCAACAGTATTACTGATTTATTTCAACAAATACTGCAAATGAAATATATAGCTCAAAAACTTAACAGCTAGCTTGACAGACAATAGTTAATTAGGATGACTTTTTGATGTTATTCCAAGCCATGTATGCATATTGACTAATACACTCATAGGAGATGGATCAGTGGTAGCCTCCTGCTTAGGAACAATTTGCCCAGTAGAACACCCCAGTGATCCTCTTGGTAAAAATGAATTTAGGCCATTGTAATGGATCAACATCAATAGTTCTACCATGAAATCTTTTAATATATTGTGAATGAAGTCTGAGCTTGATTTGTCTGAGCAATTCAGCAAGACATACATTGGGTCATTGTCAAGCCCCCGATACCAAGCTCTGATTTACTCGGCAGTACCGACCGGCCGACCCTTACCCATATCATGTGTGGCCTCGGCTCGGTACATTCGGTTTATTGTTTGGTTCACTTTCCTCATCTCACCCTCTCTATTCATTG
>QLPI01003738.1:4503-14572 GCA_003314275.1 Chroogomphus rutilus | reverse complement strand
TCTGATTCTCATGGTTGGCTTGATTGACTAAGATACGTGCCAAGATTAGTGACTAACTAGTTACCCTGGTTGCAAAGTTTAGTAGTCTTTCCTTTCAGGCAGCTTCTAGTAAATATAATTTTCTGGCTGTGACCAATGAGCCTCGAAGCTTATGAAGCATTAGAAATATAAGGTAGCGGACAAACGGTTTCTGCTAAGGTCACGTGACTCAAATGTCACGCTCACCATTTTGCACAAGGATCTGGTAGCATTGACAAAAAAATTATTCTGAGACCACAGATCAATGGCATGGAACTATATGTACATATTGTTGGTTTTAATTTTTGAAAAAAATCACTATTGCAAGTGTAGTATATCCAAACTTTCAAACATCTTCTCAAAATTCATAAACACATGTTTTAATCAGTCTGACACAGTCAAAAAAATTTCGGTTACAAAATTTTTGCGCTGATGTAATCACCTATATAAGGAAATATTCCATATATAGAAAGACATTCCCACAGGTAAGGTAGAGGTAGGATATTATCGTTGCAGCCGGCCATTTCCGCTAAGGTCACATGACTCAACTGTCACATACACCATTTTGCACAAGGATCTGGCATCATGCCAGATACTATTTTAGCTAAGTCAGACAAGCCTGATGCTATATATAATGTATCTCAATTATTATTTCCAAGAAAAATCACCATCCTCTGTAGCAGAATACAAATTTTTTTTTCAATGACAAAAATTTTTGCGCTTGTGACCGTGACGGTCACATCACGTGACCTTAGCGGAAACCGTTTGTCCGCTACCTTACACTCAACTTGTTCATGAATCCATCAGCAAACTATCAGACTGGCTGCTTTGAAAATATCTAACAAGCTTACTGTCAAACTTACAATCTTGAAAATAAGAACTCTAACTTTGAACTGATGAAAGGTATTCAATTCTACCTTCCTTCATTTCAAGTAAATTTAAACGTTCATGCACGAGAGCGGGGGTTGTTGGAGTGCTTTCAATAAATATTTTGAGTTAAGTAGATAATTTATAAATATCCCACGAATAATTTAACGCATGTGCAGTACCAAAAAGGAACCATCTTAGAGCCAGGAACGATGTCAAACCAAAAAATAAATAGACAACAGGTTAGACTGAGACACCCCTTGAAAAACAACTGTGCTCACGAACCTTGACAAAATAGATGTCGAAACAATGGTTTCCATAGCAGATCGGAGAACTAGAAACTAGCGTCTTCCTCAACTATCTGACCATCTAGTGTGATATCCAACACGCTGGAATTAGAACTGCTGATGTTTTCTGACAGCTTGGGATTGGGACTAGGTGTTATCTGAATGACCGGACGCGGCTTGCGCCAAAACATTAAGGCATTGATAAATTCCTGTGAAGTAGTTCTAGGGGTAGGGTACGGGGATGAAGATCGGAGGCCTACATTGCTAGTAGCAAAAATAATAAATGCAACGAGCGGACCTGTTACAGAATGGATCAATGCAGATACAAAGACCATGAATTGAAACAGGTCTGAAGTGACGCACTTGCAGCTTGCAGCATATCAACCCACACTGGTATGGGGGAAAGGGATGACAAATCGTCTTTAAAGATACCTGAAGCTATGTTCAAGTCATTTATAGTTGTCGTGTATGCTCTGTGGAAAATGCACATGAAATCCAGTGCATATTAGAATAAGCAATTCCAAGGTGCAGCAGTGACTAAGAAGAGGAGGTTTTGAAACGCACATAGCGACCACAAGACGATATAAGCCAAAGATAATGACCCTAAGGACCAGAGAAAGTGATATGCGTCGGGCCTTGTCTGTGCAGCGGCGAAGAAGGAGCCAGTGGCGAAAGAGAATGTGGATTATGCACCCTTTTGAGACATTCAACCGAATGTAAAAAAACATAACTGGGGAAAGCCACCATCAAGGATAAGAGTAAGAATCAAAATCACAAGCATGATTGCATAGGAGGAGTTAAGGTGACTTTGACAGTAACCTTTCTCAGTTCTCATGGTTTGCATGAACATGAAGATAAGACTTACGAAGAGTTGTTTGTTGTCTGCAACATGCAGTAAAATTTCTGTGGCATACCTATGGTGCCAGACTGTGGGAACGGTGGAAGTCAATGTCCGATATAAGTATGGGCTATGGCATACAAGCCACAATAGCGTTACCTGTAGCGCAGATAGCGAGAAAGCAAGTAGACATATGTACGGAGAAAATAAAAGCTATGATAATTCACGAGAACACAATGAAGAACATTCCGCTGACTAGAACTTGTTGGTTGAACGCACCGCAGCTTGGGTCCATTGGGCTTGCCGCTTTCCGAAAGGTCCGTGAATCCGAGCCCTAAAATCGAGCCAGACCTAGATAGTGAGAAAAGACTTGTGTTAATTATCAAATTTGGAGATGATGGTAGCATGGTACACGGTTACCTTGATAATCAATGAAAGCATAGCGGCGTCCGTCATGACCTGAACCCCGGTGGCAAGCGCAGCTTGAACTAGACACTCCTTCCCTGAGTGGATAAAGGGAAGTAAAAATCGCCCTGCCACAGGTTGAATGGAAGATGGACCCCTGCGATATAATCTGGCATCTCTTGTAAGGAGTTAACTCTTGGGATTATGGTAGCTGTAGCCAACCCAATTGAGAAAACAACAGCGGAAAACACCCATGTAAAGCAGAAATTGAGGAAAATCAGATCAGGCCGGGGTTTTCGTAAGAGTGTAGAGACCACGAGGAGGATCGGCATTCCAATGTGACCACCAACTATCTGCAATGCAAAGTAAACGGATTGTTCTTGCCTGAGCTCTGCAAATCAGAAAAATTAATAGATGGAAGGATGAATTTCATGTCAGCATACGGTTATTCTCAGAATTTAAATCATTCAAAGTAGTCATGCCATCTTGTGTAAGTTGGAGTTGCAGATCTATCACTGGTGATCCGCGAAATTGACATAAATCTCTGTAGACTGCATAGTCACACATCAGATAATTTGCACAGAGGATTAATTGGATGCACACAAGCACAAACCATTCAAAGTCTGCTGGTTATATCCCAGAAATACGGGGTCTATCTCGAACTGACAGAGATTCACCCAAACCACTTCCAGCCATTGCTTGTTGGAACATTTACATAGAAAAAAAGGAGAATACATGCAAGATAAAGATTCATATTTCTGGGAATCAGAAATCTGGGATATCTGAATTAGGGGTGGAGACGAGCACTACAGCTCGTGTCAGTGGTCGTAGTAGGTCAATAGGAGGACTAGTCACATTTAATGCCTTTGTGCCGTCGGGGAGAGGGGTAGACAACTCATCTTAACATAAGACTGAGTACGCCGAACATAACGTGCATGTATTCACTTACAAACTTGACAGACCGCTGTAGAGACAAAGAGCAAGAATGCAGCGATCCAGACCATGGTCGCCAGCGACTGGGAGAGGAGAGGAGGCCTAACTGCTGAACTTGGAGAAGTACTGTGAGATTCGTTAGCCTGTGTTAGCCTGTGTACTGATATTATTAAAGCTCTGACAACCGTGAGAATCTCTTGCCTCGAGAACATTTTGTAAATAGCTTGCCTTAATCATAAACCAATCTTAATTACATGTGCATATTGTTCCAGCTTATGTTAGTCTCATGGTGTAACATCATCATGGATCGTTCTGGCCTGAGTGCACCCCACTAGCATCTGGGGACTTGAATTGAAAAGCGAAAGGCAAAATTTTGGGGCATTTGTTGCGCATAGAAAAGAAGGAGGGCTAGAGGGCTAGATCGGTAAAGTAAGATCCTATCTCAGTAGAGGTGAGACGTATCATTTAATTCCCGAAGATCAAGGAAATATGATAAATACCTTTGCGGTGGCAATGCAGTGGCAGGATACAGCCAACCTGTATGCCTTCCTGAGTGATTGTCGTCAAAGCGATGTATCATAAGAACCGCCTCCAAGATACGTGTCCACAATCGGATGCAATAACAGCCACTGTTGTAAAGCAACCCTGAGACGGCGTAAGCCCTATGTGAAGTACTGAAGAGATATGTACGGCCGTCCAGGCCATCCTTATACATGTCGCGTAGGGAGAAAAAAGGGAACAACTATCTACCGCGCCGTGATGGTGTCGCTGGGTGATTCTAGCCCTTCTTACAACAGCAACTTCGTCCAGAAAATCATCATGATCACTCTTGGAGCCGGGCCGAGGCCTTCATAGGACTCACGGCCGGAACTCAGAATCCGGGAGGCCTCTTTTAGTCACGAACCCACAGATGGATCATGCCTGGAAATTATCGAACTCAAGTTTTTGTTGGAAAAATCAAGTGTCTCAGATGACATGTTATCTTCTCTGACGATAAATCGGAGTCTCTTGCATATGGGTATGCTTTACGACTGTTGATGTCAGAAGTGATGCCCAACCTTCGTTCTCAAAACAACGATGAATTGCACCATTCTAGGAACTTCGTTTTATGGTTACTCACCATCATTGCTGGAAGTGCCACATTGCAGCGCTTTCGTTAAGTGTTTCCTTCCATTGCCAGCGAGGATTGCAGGGTTGACCTTGCCTCAAAGCTGCCTTGATTCATCGTTCATTTCCGGTATCAGTCCTCCTGTTTTGGTGCATGACCGCCGTCCTCCAAATCACATATTAGACATACGGAGGTCAAGCAGTTCATTTTCAAACTGAATATGGGAGAACTTTGATGGAGAGTGTGAGCACATGTGATGTTGAATATTTGGTGACGCAGATCAAGGACCAGAGGAAAAAAAATAAACTTCGTGGCTTGAGCGGAGGTAGTGATTTGTTTGCATTTGTTTGCAAACCGATGACTTGACTTCCATTATGATTGCAGTGTCGTTTACTTTTTACTTTTGTTTTTTCACCTTTTTTTTACTTTTTCTTCTTCTTATCACTTCCCCTTCCCTCTGATTGGGGTTCTTCTTGAGATGAAAGGAAACGTGATCTTTGAGAAATCCACAATGCTTGCCAGGATTATCTGTATTTTATAAAGGATGAGAAGGGCCTGAAGAATGTTGAGAGTATGAAGAAAGTCGCTGATAGCTAGACCAGTAGCGACAATGCAGATGGGATGTGCCAACAGCTCATCAATTTGTCACTTGAGAAGGTGTTGGCGATACATAAATGTCATGGTCGTGTACCAATGGTAGTCCACCCAGAGGTTGAGACAAGTGCATATACCCAAAGTTGTCTGAAGAGCATTCCAGGCCTCTTGTAATGTCTTTGTGAGTTTAAGTAATTGGTAGCCAGAGGGTTTCTATATTAAATAGCACGCTTTAGAATATCTAGTTAGATGCTTGTCTGCGTCAGTGGGAAAAGGCGTGACTAGCAGAAAAAAATCAGAAGACAGACAGCATGAGAAGATAATGCTTGCTTTTCCAACTTAGGGGCCATGCCCAGCGCATCATAGCGCTCGGGACGCAAGGAATTGTATCAAGAGAAGAACACCTGTGTCAGCAGGAAATGCGGAAATATTTCGTCTAGTGCTTAAATATCAAGTGATCATATCATATTTAGAGGCATGGGTGTAAAGTTCCAAAGAAATATGCGAATCTACTACTAGAGAACATAGCCATGCCGGGTCTGATCAGTATAGTATATACCGCATGAAAAGTATGCGCATCCAAAGCACGTGCATCCATAGTCAGTCCCGAAGTAGAGTCAAAGTGAAAGTATCTTACTTATACCCTGCGAGACCATACACGCCTCCTGAAATCAAATACTTTGACATTGTCCACTACTATGATGTCCATAAGCAACTAAGCTGGATAAGCTGGGAGAGAGTAAGCGTTCAATTTTATGTGATGAACTTGGAATAGGTCAACGAGATGTTGCAAGAAGAAAAGAGATAGCTTGAAAAGGCATTGTAATGTGGCATATATCTTAGACTCGGTTGGCCATATAATTGAAATATTCAGGCAATGTGAGCGAAGCCGACACCTGTACGTATAAGCAAGGACAAGATTGCACATGTGACAGGCCATATACTCACGGTGGTTTGCCACTGCGCATGTGATTCACCATCAAAAGATCCTTTAAATTGATAAATGACCGTTTCACCCACTGTCATATGCAGAGTATACATTTTCGAGGAACTTCTGCCCGAAGAGAAAAGCTCCTGGTCCTGCACTTCCGAGCCACGTGTGCGCTATCGAAGGGTCGTCCGTTACATTGAGCAATGGGTATAAATTTTGAGGAACGATGTAGCGCGAAGGGGGAATGGAGAATGTCATACCACCAACGGTGACTGTGAGGGGTGGTAGTATGCTTGTCACGTTGCTTGGGAAGGAGAGGAACCCTGCTAGGGCACTGTCGTCGAAAACGATGCTGCCGTTGTACGCAGCTCTGATGGCAAACAAGTAGTCACTAAAAACATGAAAGGGGAGGCTCATGAATGAATTCTCCACGGATTTCGATCCGAGGATAGTTAAGCACACACAATGGAATATCAATACCGAGGACTCCGGTATCTGTTCTGGCGAATGAGGTGACGTCCAACAACACCTTTCCAAAACTGGCTGTGGTGACCTAAACAGAAGGATAGGCCACGCGACAATACCTGGCCGCAATATAATCCTCACATTAAATTCCCAGTGAAAATTCACAGGGGGGTTTTGAGGTATCCAAGCTATGTCACCTGGGGTCATGAAACCAGTGTTTCCAGATATAATCCAGCTTGGAGACTAGAGAATCACCTTTGATGCGAAATTGATCGACTCCCCCGAACATAATCTCCCCTGTTCCTTCGGGGACACCATCTTGACCTAACGGACTGATGAAAATACCAAAAATGGGGTATTCAATGCGTTTATCTGCCACGAGAGTCTCGACGAAGGTAGGCGTTGCATTGAACCCCGAAACATCTCCATCGTTGCTTCCCGATGGACCCAGACCAACTAATTAACAACACTAAAAATGTTTAGGAGAGGGAATAACAAACGGACTTACGAATTCCATCAATAGGTCTTACAAGTTGAAATCCTTGCGTAAAGTTTGCTGACCCGATAATTTGCGATCGTCCTACCGCTTCTCCAATGATGACATTATCCCGAAAAGCGGTACCACTCACTCCCCCAGTACCATACCCTACGCCAAATGTCGAGTTGAGCCTGCGGCAAAGTCAACAGAGGAAGTTGAAAGAAAATGCTAACTTCACTTTTCAGTGTGGGGACCTGGTTGGTATGACTGTTCTCCACCCACCCAGAGTATAGCACTGCCTGTGTCGACCAGCACATCATTGAATATCTGATTGTCACCGCATCGAACTACAAAAAACGTCGTGGGTTAGCGTATGCCTCTTTGGCTTTAGTAGCGGGGAGTAAAGCTACTGACCAGGAGTTACAACTTTAACAGCAGCGTTTCGAAGGCGACTCTCTGGACTAAACCACGATGCTTAATGGAAGGCAACAAAATATCTGAAATGCGAAAACTCACTTTGACAATTTGGATGATATTGGAATCTTCAAAAGCTTGCCAGCGTTGGTTGCACGAGGCGCGGCAAGCAGAAAAAACCAAAAGATGCAGATGGCCATTATGACCATTGTAAGTTAGCGAAATGGCGCACCGAAGGCAGCGAATTAGCGTAATAATAAACGTAAGATAAACGTAAGATGAAAGGCAATGTGCCTTACATAAGTAAATAGTTACTTCTCTAATTCAAAGACCTTTACGACCTTTTCAGTATGTGTCACATGTGTTTCACGACACGTGACCAAGGCGTGACCAAGGCGTGACGATCGCCTCACCGCAACATAGAAGGATTTTCTGGAAGACTGAGAAATCCTATAAAGTGGTTACTTTTCCTACGTGATTCTATATCAAGAAATTTATCCAAGATGCAGATTTCCTTAAAAATTTCCTTTGGAAACTGATGTAAAGAAGAATTTAAGCACACATCAGTTTCCCAAAATGTGTTAGACAAGAAAACCTTGTTCGAAGGCAACTACTTGAAAAAAATTATCATGTTTTTCCAAGATATAAACTGTTTCTATGACTATGGTGAGGGTTGTAAGGGCAACCCCTGTGGAATCTGTGGGCCATCACACAGAGCTGACAAGGGGGAAATCCTATGTTTTAGATATTTGACTATGTACAGAAGAAAAAGGAAAAGGGGGCCTCACCTGACAAGGGGGAAATACTAGGAGAAAATCCTACAGTCCCTTGCCAGTGAGCCCCATATTCTATATACCCTCTGCTTGTGCCCTGCTTCATCAACATACCTTACCCTCCAGTTGGGCCCTAAGGTATCCAAACCTGACTTCCTGGTGGCCAAACTCCTGTTAATTGACCCAAGTTTTTGGCATCTTGGTCCAGCACTGTGTGGGACCATAATTAGTTTGCCTGGTTTTAAGAGAACATGCCTCATGTCCATGCCCAATTCAGCTTGTCAGTCTCTTTGGTCCTTACTCCTTTGCTCCCTTATTCCACCTTGTCTTCTGTCCTTCCCAGGACTCATTCTCTGTTCCCCAGAGGTGTTTATAGCACTGAAGGTGCCAAGGTTTTGGCTCAGGCTCTTGGTCAGTGAAGAGGGCATCTGAGATGTACTCTTTGGCTTTGGTATGGTATGGAAAACAGGTCATCCCCTGACAATGGTTGATTTGAGGCCCCTCTACTGACACCATGTACACCAGGTTGTGATAGCATCATTTTTGACCACAGGGCCCTAGCAGGGTTCCTCTCCTTCCCAAGCAACATGACAAGCATACTACCACCCCTCACGGTCACCCTTGGTGGTATGACATTCTCCATTTCCCCTTCGCGATACATCGTTCTCGAAATTTATACCCATCGCTCAATGTAACGGACAACCCTTCGATAGCGCACACGTGGCTCGGAAGTGCAGGACCAGGAGCTTTTCTCTTCGGGCAGAAGTTACTCGAAAATGTATACTCTGCATATGACAGTGGGTGAAACGGTCATTTATCAATTTAAAGGATATTGATGGTGAATGACACGCGCAGTGGCACCGTGAGTATATGGCTTGTCACATGTGTAATCTTGTCCGTGCATATACGTACAGGTGTCGGCTTCGCTCACCTTGCCTGAATATTTCAATTATATGGCCAACGGATATATGCCACATTACAATGCCTCTTCAAACTATCTCTTTTCTTCTTGCAACATCTCGTTGAACTACTCCAAGTTCATCGCATAAAATTGAACGCTTACTCTCTCCCAGCTTATCCAGCTTAGTTGCTTATGGACGTCATAGTATTGGACAATGTCAAAGTATTTGATTTCAAGAGGCGTGTATGGTCTCGCAGGGTATAAGATACTTTCACTTTGACTCTACTTCGGGACTGACTATGGATGCACGTGCTTTGGATGCGCAGACTTTTCATGTGGTGTATACTATAGACCCGGATTGGCTATGTTCTCTAGTAGTAGAATCGGATATTTCTTTGGAACTTTACACCCACGCCTCTAAATATCATTTCACTTGATATTTAAGCACTAGCCGAAATATTTCCGCATTTCCTGCTAACATAGGTGTTCTGGTCTTCACACAATTCTTTGCATCCTGAGCGCTATGATGCGCTGGGCATGGCCTTCAAGCTGGAAAAGCAAGCATTATGTTCTCATGCTGTCTGTCTTCTGAAATTTTCTGCTAGGCACACCTTTTCTTACTGACACAGACAAGCATCTCACCAGATATTCCAAATCATGCCATTTAATATAGGAACTCTCCGGCTACCAATTACTTAACCTCACAAAGACATTACAAGAGAAATGGAATGCTTTTCACACAACCTATGGTATATGCTCTGGTCTCAACCTCTGGGTGAACTACCATTAGCACATGACCTTGACATTTATCACCAACGCCCCTCTCACCTGACAAATTGATGAGCTGTTGGAAAATGCCATCTACAATGTCACTACTGGTCTAGCTGTTAGCGATTTTCTTCATATTCTCAACATTCTTCAGGCCCTTCCCATCCTTTATAAAATCATTCAACAGAAATTCCTGGCAACCATTGTGGATTTCTCAAAGATCACGTTGCCTCTTATATCAAGAAGAACCCCAATCAGAGGGGAGGGGAAGTGATAAGAAGAAGAAAAA
>QLPI01003737.1:0-15983 GCA_003314275.1 Chroogomphus rutilus | reverse complement strand
ATCGGAGTTTGAAGTGGTACTTCGGACTTGGATCAGGCTTCGGAGAAGGTCGTCCCCTGACAGTGGCTCTCACCCAGCTGTAGGTCACATGATGATACCAGCGCTTGGATAGGTGCCGGTGTGGGTGGTTTTGGCTGGTACTTAATGGTTTTTGGTGCAGTAATTAGTCGGTCATCAGTAGGTAAAATAGGAGCAATTGAGGGTAATTTTGGTCCTTCAAATACAATATTTCGCTCCACAGATACCTGCCGACTGTCTGGCCAGTAGATACAGTGGCCGTCGCTTTGCGCGGAATGGCCAATCCACTTAGCTTTCTTGGATCTAGGTAGTAGCTTATCATCTTGTTTGATTTTAACATAGACATCCGTCCCCCATTCGTGAGCATCTTGTAAATTCGGTTTTTGGTGATGGACCATCTCATAGGGTGTCTTGTCTGGTAGAGCTCGTGTATGCGTGCGGTTTTTAAGATAGTTGGCATGCTGAATGGCATATCCCCATAGGAACTTAGGGAGATTAGAATCTAGAAGCATCGCACGAGTCTTTTCGACAAATGTGTGGTTTAGGCACTTAGCCACTCCATTCTGCTCGGGAGTGTCGTGAACAGTATATTGATGGTGAGTGCCTTGCTTGTCTAGATAATTATTGAATTCAGCACTTGTGTATTCGCCCCCTCGATCTGAGAGAAACATTTTGATGCGCGCATTCCTCTGCCAAAGCATCATCGCCTCATACAATTTGTATTTGGCAAAGACTTGATCTTTGGTGCTCATTAGATAGAGTACTGATTCCCTTGAGTGATCATCCATGAAAGAGACATAGTAAGACTTTTTATCGATAGTAATGTGCCTTGCCAGTCCCCATACATCGGAAAATATTTTATCACCTTTTTTCTTTGAATGCTCACTTGATTCTTTTGGGAGCGGTTTGTGTGTAATCTTAGCTCTAATACACGCATCACAGGTGAATTTATCTCTAGCCTGTGAAAGCTCTAGGCTGTAAACCATGCCACGATAGATCAGGTGCTTAAGGGCCTTGTAAGATATATGCCCTACCCTGCGGTGTGTCTTGATGGCGGTTAAGCATAGCTTTGTGGAATGTTAAGTTGACTGATTGTCCAATCGATATAGGCCATGTAATTTAGGTGCCTGTAATAAAATATGGCCGGACAAATTTTTTATTGTGCATTTCTGTGATGCAAACTCTGTCCGGTTCCCGGCATCATCGCATCGGCCTATGGAAATAAGGGTGAAGGCGATTTTTGGAGCATATAGTGTATCTTTCAATGTCAATATGACTGCTTTCCCTCTAACTCTAGTAATTATCTTGAGTTGTCTGCTGCCATATGCATCAAAGCTGCCTTGATCGGCTGCCCGAATCGTGCGTGGAGTAGGGAAGTTTCTGTAGTTCTCAAGCATATTTTTATGCGGCATCATATGAGAACTAGCTCCAGTATCTAGAATAATAGTATCGCCTGTTCCGTCTCTGATGAAGGTGGCACAATCGTAATTGATAAATGCCATAGATCCATCGTCGTCTCCTCCGGAAGACTCATCTTCATCAGCTACGTTGGCTTTGGGTTTCCCTTTTCCTTTTCTCTTTTTGAACTTAGCCCTTTTCTTCTGCCTTGGCCCCTGGCCTTCTCTGCCACCACCTTTAGCTAGGGAATGGCACGGGTCACCCACGGGTCAAATGTGGGTGACCTGCACCCGACCCATGGGAAACCCGAACCCGTCAACCCATGGGTTTTTTCCCACGGGTCGACGGGTGTCGGGTGCGCGCCGCACCCGTATGCATGCGGCGCGTGCGCGTACGGCGGGCACGGCGGGTACGGGGGATACGGCGCGTGTGTGTCGTCCGTGTGCGCGTGCGGGACGTGCGTGTCATATGCGCCTGCGGTACGGCGCATACGGCGCGTGCGTGTCATATGCGTGCGCGTACAGCACATATGTCGTGTGTGGCACACGCACGTCCCGTGCGTCGTGTCGTCCGTGTGGGCCTGCGGCGCGTGCGTGTCGTACGCGCACGCGTGACAGCGCGGGTTGGGCCGGGTCACGGGTGCTCTCGGCCTGACCCGCACCCGCACCCAAGGACACCCGACCCGGTGACCCGTGCAGGTTGGCCCAACCCGTGCCATTCCCTACCTTTAGCCCAACACATTTCGGCAGTGTGTCCTGGCTTTTTACAATTGGTGCATGTATGCACCTTCTTGTCTAAAGTACCTATGAACCCTTGGTCCTCCTGGGTAATGGATAATGTCCTATGCCTATCATATTGAGATTTAAGAATCTGGATAATATTATCTGGGTCCAGTGGCTTTCCGACTTCTTCAAGAGATGTCGTGAGGGCATTCATAACTGATTCATAGGATGGTGGCAATGAGGCTAATATAATATCGAGGAACTCTCCATCAGAGATTTTAGCTCCCATATCATTGAGTCTTGCATAGAGATCTCGAGCCTTATCAAGGTGCTCTCTGAGATCATCATCCTCCAAGCATTTCATGTTCTGGAGTTGTCTCTGGATGCTGGTGACAACCATCTTTGGTTTCTTCATCATTTCAGTTACCAGAGTGTCCCAGACCTCCTTTGCATTCTTTTTCTTCTCTAGCATTAAAGCTAGTGACTCTGACATGGATGCCAGTATTTGAGTTTTGACAAGCCCTTCTCTGGCCAACCACTTTTCAAGTCTCTCCTTGGCCTTTTCTAATTTGGCCTCCTCATCATCAGTGAGAATATGGGCCTTAGGATATGTGGGAGGATCGGGTGGTCAGTCGGCTTTGCCTTCAATGTGTTTTAATAGATTTTTAGACTCGAAATAACTCATGAGTTGAGCTCTCCACAGAGACCAATTAGATCCTTCTGTAGTTAGCCTCCCCATGGTCAAAGTAACTTTCTCTGTTGGGTCTGCGGGGCCCATAACCCTGATAAGATTATGAGCAACTTAGGCGGTAGGTTGGAGAATTTATAGAGCAATTTATAGAATATAACTCCTCAGTGTTGTCAACCACTGAGTATTTATTTAGAAAATACCTATGGAATATAACTACAAAGTAAAAGATGAAAATCAATCATAAAGTCATATTTATTCATACAAATGGCTCACCTCCTCAGTGTTGTCAACCACTGAGGAGGAAGGCATACATGGGTGTTGTTTCACCTGTATATATCCTTGAGCCGGCCCCTATACATCCTCTTTGGTATGGAGCCAACCTCCCAGTCCCTTCCCAGGGAGCCGGCCACATGCGTCGTGTGGTGCGTGTATAAGCGCACGTGAGTATAGTACAAAATACGCAATAACTCTCTCAATATCGAGAGTAAAAATACAAAATTATAATCAAAAATTTTAGAATAGAATTGTGCACAGAATGCCATCAAAATCGATATAAAAATACAATATATTGAGATTGGTCTCTCAGGGGTGAGATGCATGTTTGCACCCTACAGTAGCACCCTCTCACAGACACCATACGGCCCTAAAAATAGCCTGGATATCAGGCCATGATGAGGTTATTGACAATGAGGATGCAAACTTGGAGGCTAGAAAGGCAGCAGCAGGGGAGACCAGCCAGATGAGTACACTCCCTGCCTTCTTAAAAACTGATACACTGTCAGGTAGCCTTGCTGCAGCATGGCAAGCATTTAGAACAGATTTATGAGACACCTGGCAAGAAAGATGGAAACTGTCACCCTGCTATGCCTGGATGGCAAGGATCAATGACAGCCTCCCCTCATGTATGTATCTTAGTGACATAGCAGGCTTCACACATGCACAGCACATTTTGATCACACAGCTGTGGACTGGCCATGTACCGCTCAACAAACATCTACATCAAATCAAAAAAGCACCCTCCCCTATATGCCCCACATGCCACAGAACAGACAAGACAATTCACCATTTCCTTGTTGACTGCCGCATGCACAAGCATGCACGACATGGACTAAGAAGGAAGCTGGGCCAGAAATCAACATCCATCAAAGACTTACTAGGAAAGCTGGATTCTATGGTTGCACTACTAAGTTATGCTGGTGCAACTAAGTGGTTCAAAGGAATTTTTGGTGATGTCTCACCACTACTGTCATAACTTAAAGCAGATCAATCAGCCCAACAGAACACTTATTCTTAACATGGTGGAGATACATCATCGCCACAAGTACACTATGAGACAGGCCCACATTCAGCCCAATAAAACACAACAGCCCTATCCACCCTTATTTTACCACACTCGTGCAGTGGTGTGAACTGACTTGGCACAGCAAGACCATGAAGACACCTTACCTCTTTATCACATCTAACTGTGGCACTCCTTCTCATCATGCTAGTTCGCTTCGGCAACCGAGCACTTACAAAGTCAGACAATTCTCATAAGCAAACAACCAAGAGGAAAGGAAGGGTACTTACTTGGGAGAGGGGGGTGGTAAATGGTTTGGGGAGCCAGGCCGGTAGGGGGTGAAGGGCCCGTTGTCGGTGCATCCACCCACTCAAGGAAGGAATCTTAAGTACAATGCATGTAGCAACCACCATAGGCCCTAGCCTGAGGTCGATAAAACTGATTAAAAAAAATCCTTATCAAGAATGTCTATAGTTTGATTTGTCTGTTTAAGGATTTCATCATTGGTGAAGTAACTATCACAATTCTTTCCTGCTTTGAACATAACCCTAGTACTGTCATTGCTGATAATCATTCATTGTGTGTGGTCTTCTTTGCAATATTACTTGCAACTGACTCACCTATTTTTTGCTTGCAACCAGCCATAGTCTGGTGATACAAAATCTGTGACTATTTGTGATAGCCCTTTACCTTTTGTATATGGTTTTTCACTCTCACTTGAGTGAACCCAATGTAGAACATATTGAGATTAGAGGCTGAGTGGGGGTAAGTGGAGAATGCAGGGTTGTATCTGACATATGGACTGGTAGTTAGATAGCCATGGTCATGCTTGACCGTGGCAGTATATTATTCACACAGTAGCTAGTTGTACCTCAGTGAATTGTCCATTCACTGAGGTATGTACCATTTCTATATACCAAGACATGCAGTAGCTTATACTACATCTATAGCTCCTTCATCTCTAGGTATAGTAGCAATACATGCTCAGTGAATTGTCCATTCACTGAGCTCCTTGGTCTCTAGACACTGCACTACTCACAACAGGTTATGGGTCCTGCAGAGCCCACAATGTCTACCTCCACCTCTAAGTCATTCATCATCCCAAAGCTAGCCAGGGATGGCACAAACTGGGTCATCTGGAAAAGCCAGATGTTAGCCACCCTGTCTACAACCTGTGATGCCAAACATCACCTGGATAGGACCGCCAGGATTCCCCCTCTGATTCCCACCTACCTTCATGGCTATATGCTAACGGATAAGCAGGAAGAGGACCTGGATGTATTAGAAAAGCGCTGGGATGACTACAATCAGCGAGAGGCCATGATCATGGCCCAGGTATTTACCATGGTCCCCAATAGCCTCCTTATCAAGAGCCAAAACCTTCCTACAGCCAAGGAGGTATGAGACACTATGTGTTCAAAACATGAAACCAGGGCACTCACTGTTAAGGTTGATATGTGGTGCCAGATGTATGAAATGAAATGTGAGGATGAGTCAAATATCCGTATGCACTTGGAGGCACTCATGAGGATGCAGAAGTAACTGGCAGAGATGAATGCCACACTTACTGATGATGACCTAGTCACTGTCATCCTTAGCTCACTCCCTAAGTTGTACCACCCACTGATTAATGTGATTGCAATGTCCATGGCATATGCAAAGGCAAAGTTGGAGCCCGATCAGGTCATTAGAACCCTGATTGATGAGTTCAAATGGTTAGCAATCAGAGAATTCCAACTGAAATCCAGTGAGAATGCACTTGCAGTATCCAAAGGCTGCAGGAAACCCCAGACATGTAGTAGCTCCTCCAGCATTATGAAAACCAATGTGGAATGCTAGAAATGCAGCAAGAAGGGACATTTGAAGGCAGATTGTTGTTCTAAAGCTAAAAAGAAGGACAAGAAGGAGGAAGACAAGAAGGGAGGTAGATCAGCAAATGTGGCAACAGAAACCAAGGACTTTGCTTTTACCACAATGTTTGTTGGGAACACACTTGCACTGGGAATGAGTGCATTGATGAGATGGGAAGTCGATGTCTATGACTTGGGTGCGTCAGGTCATATGTCACCGAGCAAACACCGCTTCCTCACCTTCAAGGAGATTGTGCCACATGCAATCAATGCTGCTGACAAGACCATGTTTAAAGCTGTTAGCATAAGCAGCATGAAGGTCAGAATCCCAAATGGGAAGACGACAACACACATTACCTTAAAGGATGTACTGTATTGTCCTGATCTTGTATTCACACTGATCTCACTGACATGCTGTGATACCGTGGGGTACTTGGTCCTATTAAAGGACCAGAAATGTTTGATTCGGGATAAGCAAGGGATGCTGCTTGGGCAGGTCCCGCTCTCAAATGGGCTGTACAAGGTGGAACATGAATCCACAGCAGCAGCGACAAGTACAGCACAAAAAGTTCTCACTCTGGATAAGCTGCACTGCTGGATGGGACACATATCTCCGCAGGTTGCCTGAAAACTTGTTCAGGATGGTGTTATCACAGGACTTGAGCTGGATGCAGCCAGTCAGCTGGGTTTTTGCACAGCCTGCATGCAAGCCAAACCTACAAGGAAGCCGGTCCCATGGACGAGAGAGGGACCATGGGTTGTGAAAATTGGTAAAAAAGTCCACTTGGATATGTCGGGGCCCACGAACCCCCAAAGCTACAACAGTAAAGAGTACTTTGTCAGTTTCACTGATGACTACTACATGTAGATGTACCTGGTACCCATGGTGAAGAAGAGCAACACCCTCTGCTGCTACAGACAGTATGAGGTGTGGGTGGAGACCCAATACAGTACAAAGATGAAGCATCTACAAATGGATTGTGGCAGTGAATATCTCTTGGAATAGTTCAGTACCTATCTAAAGTCCAAGGGAACAGTCCAAAGCCTGACTGTACATGACACACCTGAAGAGAATGGTGTGTCAGAAAGGCTCAACTGCACACTGCTGGAACACACACATGTGATGCACCTGGCAGTCAGTTTTCCTAAGTTTCTCTAGATGGAGTCTGTGCAACACGCAGTCTGGTTGAAGAATCGGACATCCACATGCACACTGGATGGAAAGATGCCATATGAAGTCATGCATGGCATGAAGCCAGACCTTACAGACTTACTGGAATAGGGTGCGAGAGTCTTTACCCTCAGAGAAGACTACGGAAAACTGGAAGCCAAGGCAGATGAAGGCAAATGGGTTGGATATAGCAATGAAAGCAAGTGGCACGGAGTGTACTGGCCTGGCAAACATCAAGTAACCGTCGAGCACAATGTTACATTCGATGAATCTGTCCTAGTCATCCCAAGTGATGTGCAGACTGAGGGGGAGCTAACCACCCAGAACAGTCAAGGCACCACTTAACATGACCAGCTGCCCATGCCATGTGCACTCCTGCCCCCAGCTGCATCACATATTGACCCTCCTGCACCATGAATCAATTCTCTTGAAGGATTTGAGATGCCAGACCCTCTAGAGGAGCAGCCACAAGGCAGGGGACACAGGGCATGCAAGCCCTCTGCCCTACATAAGGGATATCACCAATGGTACAGGCAGCAGCACTGGTCGTGCAAATGCCCCCATGTGCCCTAAGGGGCTGCCCATTCCCACTGGGAACGTGGCCTTAGTGGTCCTAGAAGAACTGGAGGAGGTCAGTGTAGAGGATGAAGGGATGACACATCGCTCTCTAGAACATTCGATGGTGGCGGCTACCCAGAGTATGGGAATTAACCCGGTTAGCCTAGATGACATACATTCACATGAGGACTGGCTGGCATGGGATACCTCCATAAAGTGTGAGTTGAACCAGCATGCCGAGCTAAGAACCTGGGACCTTGTGGAACCCCCAGGTGGTGTGAATATAGTGGGCAGCAAACTAGTATTCCACTACAAACACGATGCCAATGGCAAAATTGTGAATTGCAAGACAAGGCTTGTCGTGCAAGGCTTTTCACAAGCTGAAGGAATAGACTATAACAAGACATTCTCCCCTACTGCCAAGCTCTCTGTCATCTGCATCATTGCTGCTATTGCTGTCAGAAATGACTGGCAGCTCAAGCAGATGGATATAGATGGCACGTACCTCAACACCCTAATCACTGAGGTCGTTTACATGCATCAGGCAAAGGGGTATGAGACCCATGGCAAGGAGCATCATGTCTGCTGCCTCAACTACACAATTTACGGTCTGAAGCAGTTAGGCAGAGTGTGGTATAATATGTTCTGCAGGATCATGTACAAATTTGGGTCTACATGATGTGAGGTTGAGCACATGGTCTTTTACAGGCATATCAGGCATGATGCCCTCATTGTTGCTGTAGACATTGACAATCTTACCATGGCTGGGAATTCTAGAGGTGCGATCAGCAGGTTCAAGGATGAGCTGCGTACAGTACTCAAGATCAAGGATCTTGGGGACTTGCACTGGCTATTGGGAATTGAAGGGAAGAGAGATCGCAAGTTATGCATGAGCTCCCTGTCGCAGCATGCCTACATACAGAAAATCCTTGAGAGATTCAATTTGCAGGATGCTAACCTGCTTGGAACCCCACTTGACCCTTACTACAAGCTCTCCCGTCCACCCTATTCCAGTTCAAAGATATGGACGGCATACTTTACAGGGAAGCCATTGGCTCCCTCATGTATGTAGGGCTGGGCACCCACCCAGATATTTCATTTGCCATATTGTTCCTTTTGTAGTTTATGCAAAATCCTAGAAGACTGCATTGGGAGGCAGTCAAAAGAGTGTTCCATTACCTCAAAGGGACAAAAGAGGTGAATCTCATTATTGGAGGAATGGAAAAGGGGCTTGAGGCATTCTCAGATGCAGATTGGGCATCTGTCAAGCTTCGGGAATACTGAGGTGTCGGATGGGAACGGCCAAGTCCTACAGGCCGGATGTAGTGGCTTTGGCTTCAATGTACTCGTGCGTTGCACCCTACTCTCCATGTGTGCCACTAATTTGCAACAGATGGGATACTTGGGAGGATGCCGATGATGCTAGCCCGAGTAGAGGACTTAACAGAAGAGGAGAAGGTAGAAGGGCCTAAGCCTAGTCAATACCCAGAATGAGGAAATATGTACATGCATATCCTACTTATATAGGTTAAAGAGGCGACATGTGGAATAAGGAATGTGGGACAATAAGGTATGCAGGGCATGGGGGTATTGTCCACAATGGGTAAAATTAGAAGGAAGGAATGTAGACGAGATATAACAATAAAAAATAGAATAGAGGAAATGTGGTCGAGGATGGAACAATAGGGAGTGCCAGACTATAAAACAATAGGGTTGTAGCTGAGGATAAAACAAAGGACAGGATGTCCCAAGGTGAGATGGGTCGAGGGATAATGAGTGGACGGGGTAGGATTAATGGTTGGTAATTGAGATAAAGTAGATGAGGGATGGGGACGAGGAATGTGGATGGCGAACGTGCTGAGCTGGGACTGGAGTACCAAGTGACTAGTATATGGCTTGGATACTTGTGCATGGTCGTAGTCTGACTTCTTGGTCGGCATTGCCGAATTACCGGATGTTTGGTACGTGTACTTGACAGCATCCCAAGAACACTGGCACTTGATATCCAGCTACATCTTCACGATAGAAGGTGGCACAGTCTCCTGGAGCTCTAAGAAACAAGCAATTGTCATGCTATTGACCACTGAGGCTGAGTATGTTGTGGCAACTCATGCAGCAAAGGAGGCACTATAGATAAGAATGTTTCTCGCTGAGATTGTACACCCCTTGAGGAAACCCATTACCATACACCTCAACAACATCTCTGCCATTTCTATCACGAAAAATGATGAGTATCACCCCCGTACAAAGCATATTGATATTTGATATCATTTTATATGACATTTGGTCTAGGAGAACCTACTGAACATTGACTATGTACCCACCGTAGACATGGTGGTGGACATGCTCACAAAGGGGCTCCCATGGCACAAGGTCCTTCACATGAACCAGCTAGTTAGGCTGTGTTCTGCTTAAGGGGGAGTATTGAGATTAGAGGCTGAGTGGGGGTAATCAGAGAACACAGGATTGTGTCTGATGCATGGACTGGTAGTTAGGTAGCCATGGTCATGCTTGACCATGGTAGTATATTATTTGCACAGTAGCTAGTTATCCATTCACTGAGGTACATACCATTTCTATATACTGAGATGTGTGGTAGCTTATACTATATCTATAGCTCCTTCCTCTCTAGGTATAGTAGCAATACACGCTCAGTGAATTGTCCATTCACTGAGCTCCTTCATCTCTAGACACTGTGCTACTCACAACAGAATGTGCATAAAAGGTTGACTCATCATGCACCCAGATTACAATCCACTGATCTGAGCCCAGTGAAGCAGATAGTAGTCCTGGTCCAGGCTTAACCAGGCCTACTACCTGCCTTCCAAATGGTTTCAAGTGTGCCATCCTTGATCCATTGGTACATATGGGGTCAGATGGAGGCCACAAATGGGAGAAAGATATTTTGTCAGGACACAACAATATCTTCAAGCTCATGGCCATCCTTATATTGACCTTTTAGTGCTTTCTTCCAATGGTAATCCATTTTTTCCATTCACCTGCATGCTGTTTGTTCAGAAATTGACTTTTTCAAGTTAAGCTGCTCCTTCATTTCTGGTATATGAAGGAAATGAACCACATCCATGGTGCAGACATACTTGCCGTTTGATTGCAGGTGCAACCAGATTTCTTATGCCAAATTTTCATCCTCCATAATTAATGAATTGAATTGCCCATACTCATGTTTTGGTAGGTTTGTTGGATCACAGATGAAATTGTGTGTCCACTCATATAGCCATCTTCCCATCCATTCTGGGTTCTTGCCTGCAATGCTTACTTCTTGCTTGGATGCTGCAATCCATCTTTGGTATCCATTAAAGTAACAAATGTGGAAGAAGTTACCCATTAGCTTGAGGCATGTGTGAAGTGTGTAATCAAAGCCTGGGTACATATAGCCATCACCTGAGAGAGAGAGTTCAATTAAAGTGCTCGAAGTGCTAGGCGCTTATGGTGCACTACTACTATGATATACATGGCTGTGGCACTGTCTAAGTATCAAAAAAGGGGGGGAGCATATCAGAAGGACTGGGGTGTAAGAAAATATTGGCCGGGGAGGCACAAGAGGGCCAATCCCTCAAAGATAGGGGGGCCGGCAGAAAACGAGAGCCGATCCAGGTTGGAGTGAGGGGTATTTGTAGTTTGGTCATTGGTTGGGGGGTGCTACATTGGTGTATTTGTCGAAGCGGCATGTAGACTGAATAAAGCATAAAGTAGCAGGGATGATCTCGGGGTCACCCAACAGCCGATGAGTGGAGTGACTGGCCTTCCCTGCCTTGTGTCTGAGCTGGTTGTACTGCTCTGTGTATTGTTTGCAGTGTTTGAGGTAGTGCACTACAGTCTCTGGCTGGTGGCATTGCTTGCATAACGCTGTGTCCGATGCCTTTATCTTTTTAAGGAAAGAGTTGAGGGATACGTGGCTGGTGCACAGTTGTATCAGGATGCTAGTCACTCTACACGGGAGGGAGCTCAATGTCTTATAGATTTGATGGTTTGGCAGTTTCGAGTCTAATTGGGACATTTTGGCATATCGGGGTGATTTTGACCAGACTCTCCTCCAGCATTGGAGGACAGACTTGTTCCGGTTGGCCTTCAGGGCTACGATACTTGCCAGAAGGCACTTTCTGAGAAGCTCTGGAAGGTCGTTGGTCGGGGTGATGTCCCCTCCAGCTACTCTCTTTGCATGTTCGTTGGCTAGCTCGTTCCTTCAATTTCCATGTGGCCCGGAACCCACTCCAAGTGGATGTGCAGGTTACGGCATTTGTGCTTCAGTCTCTGGATGAGCATGTGGGCTGTATCTAGTAAATATTGTACTGGCTGGGTCCTGTTGTTCTGCAGGGCCTGGATGACAGCTTGATTGTTGAGGGCAATCAAGGTAGATCTAGCGGTTCGATGGGTTTCCAGTAGTGTTAGTGCCAGAATCACACTGACAATTTCACCTTCAAAGACTGTGTGTTTAGAGTCTTTGCCCAGCTGGTATCGAAGGGCCTGCCCATCTTGAAGGGTGACCGCTGCCGCACCGATACTGCTTTTGAGTCCTGATCCATCTGAGAATATTTAGACGTCGTCCATCCTCATCCTTAAGGTGCTGGCTGCCGCTGGCTTGCTGTCTGCAATGTGCGCAGTAAATTGAGGGCGCCAGCTGGGGTGGTGTCTGGTCAAGTCCACTGTCTCTATGGTATCTGGGCAAATCTTGTACTGCCAGAGGAGGTTATGGATCGCAGAGGGATGCAATCGGGGGCATCTCTTTGAGCTACGTTTCACTGCTTTATAGAGTGGGTAGAGTTTGGGCAGTGTCGCTAGTCTGAGCGCCTTGCAATGACAGGTGTTGTCCAGGCATATCTGGGTCGGTAGGATCCAGGAGTGAAGCTCTAGGATGTCTGTGGCGGTTGATCTGAAGGCCCCTGTGATAAATTTACATCCCAGCCTCTGAACCTTATCCATGATTTTGGTATGTCCTATTGAACCAGTCCGTCTTCCTGTGTTGGGATTCTCGTACACCGGGGTGTACCATACTGGTAGGGTATACTTGAGCTTGCGGAGCACCATAGATATATAGAGGCACCGGACATGCTGTTCAGGGAGGCCGAAGGAGGGCCGTGTGAGCTGGTTCACAGCAAGGAGGAGGCCTTGGGCTTTCTGAACGGCCTGCTGGACATGTTGATGCCAGCATAATTCCTGATCAATCTGTACGCCCAGGAGCCGTGCCTTGCCAACACATTCAATGACTAGGTGGGTCTGTCTGTGTACAAAGTTAGGCCACACTAAATCTTTGCACCTTGTGAGCCTCAGGCATTGGAATTTCGAGATTTCAGCTTGGGAGTTGTGGGCCACAGACCAGGCTGATTGCTTGTCCAACATATCGTTGAGCATCGTGTTGCATTCTTCAAAGGTGTTGGCTATGGCCATGAAGAAGTTGTCATCTACGTAGGCACCACCATCTTCGTCGCCTCCTTGTGAGATGGCCACCAAGCCATAGCTGTAAATGAGGTAGAGGATCATTGAGGCTGTTTCCCCTTGACCGATACCGTTGTCAATGTCAATGGGCGGTGAGGTGAAGTCGTCAAAAATCAGCGTGGTTTTCCTATCCTTAAGCATAGCCTTGAAGAATGATACTATTTCAGACGGGTATCCTAGCCTAGCCATGTTTTTGAGCAGCTGGTCTATAACTGCATTGGGGAAGGCACTTGCTATATCCAGGAAATTTATGGTTGCAACCTTCCGCTTGTGCCATGCTTCCTTGACCCAGTGAGTCAGATAGAGGAGCGAGTCGACGGTTGTCCTGTTAGGTAGACCCCCAAAGTGGTGGGGTGGGAGCAGGTTGTGTCTGACCGTGAGGTATACTGTGATGTCGGTAATTACCCCTGAGATTACCTTTCCCATTGTATCATAGAGTGAAATCGGGCGGTAGGCCTTGGCTATAGTGTAGTCAGGTTTGCCTGGTTTCTGGAGCACAATGGTCTTCCAGGAGCACCACCTTTTGGGGAAGTATCCAGTAGTGAGGACTGCTAGGAGACAGGCATGCAGCAGGGGCATGAGGATGGCCTTGCATTCTTTCAAGACCACATTGGGGATGCCATCCTCTCCTGGGGCCTTGAAGGGGCTGGCTTTGTTGATACAGCGGGTGACTTGATGTGGTGCAGGTACAGAGAATTTGAAAGGCAGAGGGTAGGGGTCAGAGTCTTTGGGTAGATCAGGGAGGTTGTGCGGGCAGGGTGGAAAGAACAGGTCCGTGAATGAGGCTGCCTTTTCGGCATCCATGTGTATTTCTGAAACAATTTGACCGTTGGCCCCCTTCTTGAAGAGGGAGGGAATGCATGCATGGGACCTGTCGGAAAGAGGGTTTTTCGCATATTTGCTGGCCACCCAAACATCTTTCTCTTTAGCCTCTTCGATCCAGCCCTTCCAGTGATCTGCTTTGGCCTTGCAGAGGGCTGAGATGTATGTGTTCCTGGCATGGTTTGAGGCACGTTTGCTATCCTCCCAACTAGCTGTAAATCTGGTGCAAAATTCATCTCTGCTCTTGTGTGCATAGTCATGACGGAGCTGAGTGAGGTTTGGGTTCCACCAACACTTGGAGTAGGGGGTAGACCACGACATGGGGACAGACCCTTTGATGGTGTCTTGAATTGCAGTTGTGAGCCGGTCTACGAAGTCATCGATTTTGGGGGGGGTGGAGGGGGGTGGGGCACTGGGGGGACCGGACTTAGTTAGGTTCTCAGAGAGCATCTGTTGGAATTTGACCCAATCTGCCTTCCTGAAGTTATGCCCTGGGGTGGTCTGTTGTTTGTTGAGCTCTACATCTATCCAAACATGAATGGGTAGGTGGTCCACAGATGGGAGGCGGTCATCAGGGGAGGTGTCACAGGACAAAACTCGGTGGGTCAGGTCAAAGTCACAGAAGAAGAGGTCGAGGGTGGTCCACGTTCGGTGAGAGTCAGATTGAAAAGTGGGGGTGCCGGCAGGAAGCTGGAGCTCCATGTGGTGCTGAGCGAGCAGCTGCATGAGGAGGTCGGTGTCACTGCATCTGCACCGCCGAGCTTGATTTGGGCCTGACCATAATGGATTGTACTTGTTGAAGTCCCTGGCCCAGATGGTGGAGGAGTTGTGTCTGGTAGGGTTTGCAGAGTACAAGGATTGTAGGTGTAGGAGGGCCATGTCTGTGTCAGGGGGGTTGTAAATGTTGTAGATATCTATATTGGTGTCTGCTTGGGTAATTGAGAGCACTGAGATGACATGCAAGACAATGTGAATCTGAGTGAAAGAGTTGGAAGTCAGTTTGGCTGAAATTAGGATAAGAGAGCGGGGAGGCATGTGATCATCCGGGTCCTGGATGGGGTATAAGGTGTACCAGTGCTGGGATGCTAGCGTAAATCAGGACCTAGGGTAGATGTAGGGTTCTTGGATTAATATCAGGTCCCACTCTTGTAGGTCGGTGATGTTGATGAGTGAAAGGGTGACATCCTTGGAGTGCTTGCAGTTTTGTTACTTTATCCATAATTTGTTGTGGGGGGCGCTTTCAGGCATCAGGGACAGCGGGGGCAATGGAGGAGGTAGCAGGGATGTAATTAATTTGTGGGTGGGAGGGGGAAGGGGTGGGCAAGAACAATACCTCCACATGCTCTGCATACCTTATTGTTCTCCATTCCTTATTCCACATCTCGCTTCTTAACCTATATAAGTAGCACATGCATGTACATACTTTGTCAAGCCCACAATACCGAGCCACGGTTCACTCAGTAGTACTGACTGAACAACCCTTACCATGAATCCCACACACCAGTGACAAGCCATTCCTCACTAGTAGGTGGTCTCGGCTCGGTACATTTGGTTCATCATTTGGTTCACCTTCCCCATCCCATCCCTTCTATTCCTTATTATTCTTTCATTCCCCATCCTTCCCCTTACCCATTTCCCCTCAGGACATTCACTATTCATTCATCATTCGGTCGCGGCCCTATTGTTTTATATCTGGCCACCTTCTATTGTTCTATTTTTACTCACACTCCTACTCGTTTATTATCAGACATACATATCTCATTGTTTTATTCTCGTTTATACCTTATTGTTCTATTCTAGATCGCTGTAAACAATACTCCCACATGGTCTCCATATCTTATTCTTTTCTCCATATCTTATGCCACCCTTATTCCACATTCCACCTCTCAACCTACACCACCGTTCAGGCCGGAGCTGAAAATAACCTTGATTAAAATTCCGGAGTTTAGCCTAATCTGGAACCCTGGTCAGGGGTTGGATTCTGCTTTTTTCAAGGTCATCTCTCAAGCTTGAAAAAAGG
>QLPI01003735.1:567-13716 GCA_003314275.1 Chroogomphus rutilus | reverse complement strand
TTGTGAAGGCAAATGTTGACGGATAAGGCTGAAAATTGGACAGGAGGTGGATGGAACCTGTAGAAAGGTGCGTGCAAAAATTTAGGAGGATTGGACAACTGTGTGTTGCAGTGTGGGACGATTAAGACGCGGGGCCCATAACCTGTTGACAGGGAAGGTCTAGAGACTCTTAACTGTCACACACAGAGAGCAACAATGGCCTTTGGGGCTTGTCAATATGGATGCTAAAGACATGTATGTAACAAAGTAACTACTAACCTTTGGGGCTTGTCAATATGGATGGTAAAGACAAGACCCAAAGGTGTGCAATGGTGCGTCGTTATGGGCGCTTATTTTAAGCGCCAGAACACGCAAATGCAGGAATGAAAAGCACACAAGTGAAACACAAAGGTGCAAGAATAAAACACAATGCAGGGGAATAAAATCATACCCTAACAGTTTGAGCGCTGAGGCAATCTCGTCAATCGTTGGGGACGTTGTCCGCAGCATAAGTGCTGTGCGAACTGGAGCCCAAGATGGGTGCAACCCAATCAGGATTTTGTCGGTAATTTCGAGATCGTCTGGTTTGTGGCCAATAGCTTCTAATCTGCGAGCAACTGTGAGGACTCCTTCGATAAAGTTTGAGATTGAAGCAGATGAATCATGGGTGATGGAATAGAATTGTTGGCATAGGAGTATCCTATTTGTTGCATTGTCCTTTTGGTACTCAGCAACGAGTTTGCTCCAGGCTTCTTTGCCAGACTTTGTGGTGATAATTGGTGAACGGTAGTTGGGGTTGGTGAGAAACCATATGACAGCATAGACTTTTTGGTCGGTTTGATCCCAGGCCAAAGCCTTTTCACCTCCAGGCCTAATGCTATCAATATGACCTCCACAGCCAATCAGCATGAAGTAGGTCTCTATCTCCTTCTGCCACTCATGCCAGTTGGTACCGGTGAGCTTTGGGAGCTGAGGCATAATGGTACGATCCATGTTGTGAGCGAATATTGACACGAAAGGTTTTCTCTAACACAAAAGATTTGTTTGACACAAAAAAGCAGATCATGAATAGACAGATCACAAAAGGACAGTTTCAGTGAGACTAGGTGCGACCGGGGCCCATAACCTGTTGGAAATAGAGGCGCAAAAGTGTATGTTCCATGACACGTCACGTCACTACAGGAAAATTTTCTGCAGCGTCTAACTACTTCCAGCGTTCAACGACGTTGGCCTCAACACCTCAACGAAATATTTCAACATGTGGTCATGCTTGTATTGTAGAATGTGTAGTCTGAGGTTGTTGGCGTTGGAGACATAGATCCGGTTGTCTAACTGAAGGAAACCGTCTGTGGTTTGCGTCTATCTTGGGTTTGGTGTTTCGGGGGTGCCAAGATGGGGCATTGCCGTTGGGTCGGTCGGGAGGGCTGAACGTATGTCGGAATGGAGTTTTTCTGAGTCCATGATGATGCTTGCTCATAGGGTCGGAATGATGAGTTGCGTTGCTCGAAGGGATTCCACTAATTGAGTAGTTGTAAAAATTGGTCGGAGGTTTTGGGGGTTGATGGTGCTGTAGTTGTTACCCCCCTCTTTAGGGTAGATGTCCCATCGTCTAGTTAAAGCATCGGGTTTTGTACCAAGTTTGCCAGGACGGAAACGGATAGTAATATTGAATTGGCAGAGGTATTTGGACCATCACGCCTGTCTCCGTGTCAGGACTTTAGTGGTGGAAAAATATTCGAGGTTCTTGTGGTCAGTGACAACATCTACAGGGTCAGCAGAGCCTTCCAGGTAGTGCCGCCATCGCTTGAACGCCTCAAAGATTGCTAAAAGTTCCTTGTCATAAACATCATAGTTTAGCTCAGGAGTAGTAAAGGTGCAGGAATGAAAAGCGATGGGATGAATCTCGCCTTCGGAATTGATAATGGAAAGAATTACCGCAAGGGCATAGTCTGAAGCATTGGTTTCTATGACCAGGGGTAGGTCGGGTTCCCAGTGATGTAGGATGGGTGCCTAGGTAAAGGCCATTTTGAGCAGGTCGAAAGACTTTTGACAGTCCTTGGTCCAAGCCCATGGTATCCCTTTACGTGTCAGCCGAGTAAGGGGTATGGTTATGTCTGAGTAGTTAAAAATGAAGCGATGGTAGAAATTGGCAAAACCTAGGAAGGATTTAATGTCCTTGACTTTCCTTGGTTCAGGCCATTCACGGATGGTTTTGACCTTGTCATCAGACATGGTGAGGCTGTCGGTACGTAGGATGTAGCCGAGGAATTCAACCATGTCTTTGTGCCATTCACATTTGCTGGCTTTGGCCAATAAGCCATTTTTTCTGAGTCGACAGAGCACCTCTCGGATATGTTCTCGATGTTCCTCGAGTGAGTCTGAATAAATTAGTATGTCGTCTATGTAGGCGACAGCACAATGGTCTATCAGGTCACCGAGAATGTCATTCATGAACCTCTGAAAGGCCGCAGGGGTGTTGGAGAGGCCGAACGGCATAACTAGCCATTCATAGGACCCATACCGGGTCTTGAAGGCAGTCTTCCATTCTTCTCCCTCGGCAATTCAGATCAGATGGTACGCATGCCGAAGGTCAATTTTTGTATAAATTCGAGCTTTTTGGGGGGTGTCTAGTAGGTCAGTGATTAGAGGGAGAGGGTACCGGTCCTTCTTGGTCACTTTGTTTAGTGCTCGAAAATCCATGCATAGCCAAAGGGAGCCGTGTTTCTTTCAGACAAATAAGATTGGTTCCGTGTGGGGAACAGGAGGCCCTGATGAACCCCATGTTCAGGTGTTCATCAAAGAATTCGCGCAGGGTTTCTAGTTCTGATTGTGATAACGAGTATAGGGGTAGATGAGGCATCTTGGTGCCATCTTCCAGGGTGATCTTAAGATCATAGGGTCGGTGGGGTCCTAGAGTGTCAGCTTTTTGTTTTGCTGAAAATGTCAGTGAATTTGTGATACTCTTTTGGGACATTTTCCAGGTCGACCGGATTGGGGGGAACAGATGGAATGGATGAGACCTTGGCTGATCGTGCTGAAGCGGCATCGATGGCCAAAAGGTCTAGACAGAAAACTTGCGAACCTTCTAGTTTACAGGCTTGCGCAAAGGCGGCTGTATTGACTAGGGCTATCCGCGGAGCTTCTAATTTTGGAGAGGATCCTGGTTGAGGCCATGGAGCAGCAGCAGGTGCCGGCTGAACTGAAGGCTTCGGGACGCACCTAGGGTCATTAGTGGTTTTTTGGAACGTAATACTGCCCAATACCCAATCAATCAATGGATTGTAGTAGGTGAGCCAGTTGTGACTGAGTACTACCAATACAGACGAATCTAGTGACGTGACGTACATATGGATGGACTGTAGTTGTCCTGATGGAAATTTGCTCGGTAGTTCTACAGATTTGGTAATGACCGAGTTAGTAGTGCCATCAAATAGTTTAAGGGGAATTGAATCCACGGAAGTGGTGGGGATCTTATGTTCCTGAACATAGGAGGATTCTATGAAGCAGTGAGTAGAGCCTGAATCGATCAGGCATTTAAGAGGGGTCGCTGAGGAACTCGGTATCAAAACAGAAGATAGAGGGATTACCAAGGAATTAGGATTAAGAAGGGCAGAAGTATTAAGCTTAACCTCAGTACCAGCACCTGCCGAGTCGACGCAACTCCCGGTGTGCTGGGGAGCCGCAGAGTTGCTGATTAGTTATTTTGACTCAGTCACCTCCACTGATTTCTCAGTTTTGATGTCTGAGGTGCTAGTTGCTTTGTGGGTGGCAGATCTGGATTGTGGGGGCATAATCGTTAAGCGGTAAGAGGCACAGGAAGTAGTGGGAGTCTGAGTATACTGTCAGGCCTTGGTACCACCGATGGTATGGTTGGAACCAGCCAAGTCCTGCAGGCTAGTCGGGGTGGCTTGGCTTCAATGTACTCGTGAGTTGCGCCCTGCCTCCTGTGCATGCCACTAACTTGTAATGGAAAAGATACTCGAGAGGATGCCGAGGGTGTCGGCCTGAGTAGGGACTTCTGAACAGAAGGAGGAGAGTATGGAGGCATAAACCTAGTTGATACTCAGACTAAGGGACTATGTACATGTACTCGCTACTGATATAGGCTGAGAGGTGAAATGTGGAATAAGGGTGACATAAGACATGGAGAAAAGAATAAGGTATGAAGACCATGTGGAGGTATTGTCCACAGCGATCTAGAATAGAACAATACGAAAGTAAGACAATGAAATATGACCGATAATAAACGAGTGAGATTGTGGGAAAGAATAGAACAATAAGGGGTGGCCGAGATATAAAACAATAGGGCCGCGAGTAATTGGCAATGAATAGTGAATGTCCTGAGGGTAAGTGGGTAAGGGGAAGGACAGGGAGTGGAAGAATAATAAAGAATAGAAGGGTGGGGTAAGGATAATGAACCAGATGATGAACCTGTTGGGTCATGATTTTATTCCCCTGCATTTGTGTTTTGCACTTGCATCTTTATTTCTCTTTTGCGCTTTTCATTTTTGCATTTGCATTCTCTGGCGCTTAAAATAAGCGCCCATAACAATGCACCATTGCACACCTTTGGGTCTTGTCTTTAGCATCCATATTGACAAGCCCCAAAGGCCATTGTTGCTCTCTGTGTGTGACAGTTAAGAGTCTCTAGACCTTCCCTGTCAACAGGTTATGAGCCCCGCATCTTAATCGTCCCACACTGCAACACACACTTGTCCAATCCTCCTACATTTTTGCACACACCTTCCTACAGGTTCCATCCACCTCCTGTCCAATTTTCAGCCTTATCCGTCAACATTTGACTTCACAAAACCCATATCATGTCCAGGTGTCATCCTGCTCTTTTCTCCTATCACCCCTCCTGGTTTCATATCACCCTCCTCAACAACACCAACTATTCCCAGTGGAGAGGAGAGATGAGGGCTGTGTTGCAGAGCAAGAGAGTATGGCAGATTGTTATTGGAAGGAGGGTCAGGCCTGTTGATGCTGTCAAGGCAGCCATTTGGGATGAGGATGCATCTATGGCAGCTGGAGACATCTTCTTAAGTGTTCAGCTTGATCAGAGGGTTCATTTTGAGGGTATTGCTGAGGATCCAGTCAGGATGTGGTCAAAACTCGAGTTTGTACACCTCCAGGAGCCTTTTACCATTGCTCCTGCACCTATACAGCTCCCTGCTTCATCTACTAGCTCTATTACCCCCAAAACGAAGTTTTGTGCACTCTGTACACACCAGGGACATTCCAAGGACATGTGTCATCATTTTCTACATTCAAACTCGAATTCTCAGCATCAAAATCGCTCTCAGAAGCAATCTGCACCATCTAACATCATTGTGCACACCAATACTACCTTATCTGCTCCAATTTTGACCCCTGTTGTTGAATTTGATGGAAATCCAAGTGCTGCATCATTTTCTGCCTTTGGACTCTCTTCCACACCGCTTCAGCTCAATGCTGAGTTTGATTGGATTGCAAACACCGGTGTTACATCTCATATGACTCCTCATCGACACTGGATACGTAATTTTCGTCCACTTGTCATTCCCATTCAGCTTGCAGACCACAAAGTTGTCTATTCTACTGGAGTTGGCACTGTCCAATTTGCACCGGTGGTAGATGGTATTTGGAAGCGCACTTTAGAGTTTACTCGAGTGCTCCATGTTCCTGCATTGCCCAACAATCTCCTCTCTGTCTTATACCTCACTCGCCAAAAGCAGTTCACTGTTACCATTGTCCATGATCGCATTACATTCACTCAGAGCGGAAACCTTCTCTTCACCGCTTCTGTGAGCACTCACAACACTGCTCTCCTTGACGGTTCTACCATTCCTGTGTGCGAGTCTGTGAACTTTTCCAGAACTTGTGTCATGGATCTCTCTCTCTGGCATCGTCATCTTGCGCATATGAACATAGAGAGTGTCAAACGCCTTGTCAAGGGTGATCTGGTGGACAGTTTGGTGCTCAAGTCACAGCAAAACCCTGATCCTGTTTGTGAACCATGTCTTGCCGGCAAACAACATTGGAATCCTTTTCCTTCTTCATCCACTCATGCATCAATGCCACTCGACCTTGTTCACACTGATCTCCATGGACCTCTCCCTGTGCGCACCCATTCTGGGTACAGATATTGGGTTCTGTTCATTGATGACAAGACACACTTTCGCTCTTTTTACCCTCTCCACACCAAGGATGAGGTGTTTGCAGCATTTAAGCAGTACAAGGCTTGGGCAGAGACACAGCTTGGTCTGAAGATCAAGTGTTTGCATGATGACAAGGGTGGGGAATACATGTCCAAGGAGTTTCAGGCTTTTACAGATCTACATGGAATTGAACACCAACACACTGTTCGTGCCAGTCCACAACAGACTGGAGTTGCAGAATGCACCAATCGGACAGCTGCTGAGGCCATTACCACCATGCTTGCTGAATCTAAACTACCTGTATCATTCTGGGGAGAAGCATTGGCTGCCTATGTCCACATCTGGAACCGCAGTCCCACTCATTCTCTTCATGACATCACTCCATTTCAGGCATGGTATGGCAAGAAACCGTCTGTTCAACACCTTCGTATCTGGGGCTGCACTGCCTATGTCCATGTTCAGAAGGACCAGTGCAAGGGACTTGAGTCACACACTCAGAAATGTGTCTTCATTGGTTATCCTCCTGGTGTCAAAGGCTGGAAGTTCTGGAATCCTGACACTTGCAAGACCCTAATCAGCAATGATGCTGAATTTGATGAGCGTGTCTTCCCTTTATCATCCCCTTCACCACGTTTGCATCCTACTCCAACTCCTGCACAGTTTATTGACGTCTCAGAAGATATGCCAGAAGTGGTTACAAATCAAATCCAACCTCTTCCTCCTGCACCAATCCCTGCACCAGACCCATTACTTCATCCTGCACCAATCCCTGCACCAGATCCATTGCCTCCTCCTGCACCTGGCCTACTGCCTCTCCCTGCACTGGTCCCTGATCCCCTTCCTTTGCGTCGCAGCACTCGTGTCCATCATCCTCCCAGAGAGTTCTGGAAGATTGATCATGACAAAATTCATCGCAACGTCTCCCCTGAGTCCAATGATGAGGATGAGGATGAGCCTGTTGAAGAGGGAGCTGGCCTCATTTCTGTGTCATGTCATCCAGATGAGTTGCTATCTCCTGCTGCTGCCATGGAGTATGTTTTCAAAGTCAGTGGGATGGAGCCACGAACACTAAATCTCTATCTGCCATCTCCCATGTGAAGACTGAACTTGCAAAACGGTTCAAGCTACGTGACCTTGGCCCTACTTCCAGCCTACTTGGCATTGAAATCACTCGGGACCACTCACAACGACATCTCTGCCCCTCACAGCATCAGTACATCTCTGACATGCTTGATCGTTACAACCTTGCAGACAGTGCACCTGTCACCACCCCCATAGACCCAGGTCTCAAATTGTCGTCCTCCATGTCCCCTACAACTCCTGAGGAGATTGCTGAGATGAAGAACATTCCCTATGCATCTGCTGTTGGCTCCATAATGTATCTGTCAGTTGCAACTCGCCCTGACATTGCCTACGCTGTTGGAGTCTTATGCTGGTTTAATCAGAACCCTGGCATGGCACACTGGAAAGCAGTCAAACACCTCTTTCGATATCTGAAGGGGACCATGGATTATCAGCTTGTCTATGCACCCTCACCATCAGGTGAACTCTTTAAAAGCTACACCAATGCTGACCATGCTGGGAACCCAGACAATGGCAAATCTACCAGTGGGTATCTCCTCAAAATGGGCACAGGTGCGATCAGCTGGTCCAGCAAACTTCAAACCATAGTAGCCCTCTCTACCACTGAGGCAGAAATTGTTGCTGCTGTTCATGCTGGAAAGGAAGTGGTCTGGTTCCGACAGTTCCTTGGTGAACTTGGGTATACATTTGATTCACCCTCTACCCTTCGCATTGATAACCAATCTGCAATCTCTGTTGCCAAAAACCCTGAACACCATGGTCGGATGAAACACCTTGATTTGCTGTTCTTCTGGCTTTGTGATGAAGTTGCAGCTGGCACGCTCAGTCCTCTCTTCATTCCCACCACTGACATGGCTGCTGATCTACTCACCAAGCCATTGGAGTGAGTTAAAGTAGAGAGGTGTAGGAAACTGATGGGGATTGAAAAGCGTATGTGAGTATTGCAGTGGTAACTCATCAGGGGGGGGTGTTAGTCATGATTTTATTCCCCTGCATTTGTGTTTTGCACTTGCATCTTTGTTTCTCTTTTGCACTTTTCACTTTTGCATTTGCGTTCTCTGGCGCTTAAAATAAGCCCCCATAACAACGCACCATTCCCCATTGGGTCTTGTCTTTAGCATCCATATTGACAAGCCCCAAAGGTTAGTAGTTACTCTGTTATATACTTGTCTTTAGCATCCATATTGACAAGCCCCAAAGGCCATTGTTGCTCTCTGTGTGTGACAGTTAAGAGTCTCTAGACCTTCCCTGTCAACAGAAACCGCGCACTATGAGGGATGATATGGGTAAGGGTCTGTTGGTCAGTACTGCCAAGTAAGTCAAAGCACGGTATTGTGGTCGTGATACAAGTACATGTACCAAACTCTGGTAATTCGGCAGTGCCGACCGAGCAGTCATCCTACGTCCACATACAAGTGTCTACACTGCATGTAAAGTCACTTGGTATGCCGATCTCGGCTTGGCACATCCACCACCCACACTCCTTGTCCTCACCCCTCACGTACTCTACACCATTCATTATCTATTAATCCTACCATGCCTACTCCTTGTTCCTCGATCTGTCTCACCTCGAGACATTCTGTCCTTGTTTTATCCTCGGCCATGGTTTCATTGTTTTATAGTCCGGCACTCCCTATTGTCTTATCCTTGGCCACATTCGTATTATTCTATCTTTTATTGTTCTATTCCCGTTTGCATTCCTTCATTCTAATTTTACTCATTGTGGAAATACCCACATGCTCTGCATACCTTATTGTCCCACATTCCTTATTCCACATGTCGCTTCTTAAACCTATATAAGTAGGGCATGCATGTACATATTTCCTCATTCTGGGTATCGACTAGGCTTAGGCCCTTCTACCTTCTCCTCCTCTGTTAAGTGCTCTACTCAGGCCGGCATCATTGGCATCCTCCCAAGTACCCCATCTGTTGCAAATCAGTGGCACGCACGGAAAAGTAGGGCGCAATGCATGAGTACATTAAAGCCAAAGCCACTACTTCCAGCCTGCAGGACTTGGCCGTTCCCGTCCGACATCTCAGCATTCCCGAAGCTTGGCACATTTGTGTTTTGTTCTTGCACTTGTGTTTCTCTTTTGTACTTTTCTCTTTTGCATTTGCATTCTCTGGCGCTTAAAATAAGCACCCATAATGACACACCTTTGCACACCTTTGGGTCTTTTCTTTAGCATCCATATTGACAAGCCCCAAAGGTTAGTAGTTACTCTGTTATATACATGTCTTTAGCATCCATATTGACAAGCCCCAAAGGCCATTGTTGCTCTCTGTGTGTGACAGTTAAGAGTCTCTAGACCTTCCCTGCCAACAGTTATGGCCCATGCCCCCAATAAACCTATACTAATCCCCACAACCACCTGCACCGTTTCTGGGACTTTCCGACCGTTTAAAGCCTGAAACAATTGCTTTCCGAAAATCTGTTGCATCAACCTGAAGTTCTGCAATCCCAAACCTCTGCAATTCCGAGACCTAGGTTCCGCTCTTTTGAGAAATGATATGTAGGATCATCGCATACCTCACTCCTTGTTCTTCATTCTCTATTAGCCCCTTGTACTCTTTTCTCCCCCTTGTCTTTACTCGGCAAAAGTTATACAAGGATTAGTTACATGGTCGACTGGACTATTTGCCAGTACGAATATTGACTTAATTCTGTGTCGTAGTTTCTGATTCAGTTCCGGTAAACTTTCTGACTCTCCGAAATTAGGGACAGACGATCGAGGAGGGTGCAACACATAAGTTGAAGCCAAGTCCCTGCGACCTCAAACAACTCGAACGACTAGTCATACGACCTAATACCATAAGCCCCTGGCGCTTCCCGTCTTTCCACCTTTTCCGCTTCTGTCTGTGAACCCGTGACCTCTAGCCCCTCCATCTCTGGAGTACCGAACCCCCTCTTGGAAACCACTTGGAAGCCTTCGGAGACCCTTCCAGTTAAGTGCCTGACACGCGGATTTAACAGTATATTCGTACTCACACTCCTGATTGTCATGAGCTCGAGACCCATCATATGTTCGCAAGCCCTACAGACAATCACCCAGGTGTCTGCCCGCCGTGTATCCATCCCCTGAGAACTGTCTGCCCCTGGACCCAGTTTCCAGATGCCTCAGACCCCAGCACACCCTCCAGAACCTTCATCCAACTCCGGATTCATGAGCGCAGACCTACACCTGTGCTCAAATATGACCAACCCATTCCTTGTGAACCACCCTCTGGCAACTCATCAATTGTCACCCTCAGAGATGCCATCTAGCTCAGGACCATCCTCAGTAGTGCCGTCAACTTTGGGACCACCATCGGTACCAACCCCTTTTGCATCTCCTCCCTACGTACCACCACCCTTTGCACCTCCATTCGTTGCACCACTGCCCGTGGCACCACTGCTCATTGCACCACCACCTGTTGCACCTCTGCCTGCTGCACCACCCCCTGTTATCCAACCCCATGTCACACCACCCGCCGCAGCCCCACCACCTCCCGCACATCCAGGAGGGGCTCCTGTTGACAGGGAAGGTCTAGAGACTCTTAACTGTCACACACAGAGAGCAACAATGGCCTTTGGGGCTTGTCAATATGGATGCTAAAGACAAGACCCAAAGGTGTGGAATGGTGTGTCGTTATGGGCGCTTATTTTTGTTGAGATTTACAGGAGCAGGACAGCCCAGACCTCTCTCTCTCATGGCACAGACACTTGAATGGCACATCTTGTATGGACTGCATTTGCCTTTCTCATTTTTCTTTTGTTTTATTTATTATTAACAATGGAGTGGCGCTAGTTCTGCAGAAGGTGGACCTTTCTTTTGTTCTGCCTTCTTTTGTTTCACACTTCTTTTGTTTCATACTTCTTATAAGAACGGTTCTTCTATGTAGTACTACTTCAGACCTTCGAGACGAAGTCTGAAGTAAGTATTCCTCTTTTGTGTCTGAGATTTTATTTAGACTTACTATATTGCCTAGTTAGCTCTGTGTTTAGGTAACTACTGCGCACATATATAGAGACCTTCGAGACGAAGTCTGAATTAGCTCTGTGTTTAGCTTTTACAGGTTATGGGCCCCAGCCTTAACTAACCAAACAACAGAAGCTTACCCTGAAATTGACACTGAAATTCATAAATATGCCCGACTCTTTCAAGTCCTCCAGTATGATGAATCTGAACGATTGGATGAGAATGGGTCCAACTGGAATTTCTGGAAGACGTGTATGTGCCTTACCTGAAGGGGGCAAAGCTATGGCCATATGTGTCTGGAACCAAATCCAAGCCTGATGGCAAGGATGCTGATGCACTAGTTGCATGGGAAGAGATGGATTCTCAAGCCCTCTCAATAATTCTTCTAAATATCGTCCCTAATACACAGGCGGGACTAGACTGCGACTCATAAAAAACGGCCTGGGACAGTCTCTTGCAAAGATACACACAAGCTGATCCCATTGCTCAAAACCTTGCTGAAAACCGACTTTTCTCAAAGAAATTCCTAGAAGGAGGGTCCGAATCCTTGCCTGCACATCTAGCAGAGCTGCAACGGTTGAGAGAACACTGTGGAGGACTAGGAGTACACATACCAGATTCCCGATTTGCTGGAATCATCACCTTATCGATGCCTTCTCCCTCCTGGGACCCAGTACTAGGATCTCTAGTTAGAACCTTAGATCCTTCGGCAGTTATGTCGCGATTACAAACCGAATGGAGCAGGAGGCAGGGGTATGATCAAATCAATAAGGAATCTAATGTCGTATTCCAAGCTGGAGGGAGAACATCAGTAAAATGCGACAATTGCGGAAAAAATGGGCATACTAAACTCAAGTGTTGGGCAAAAGGGGGGGGCCAGGAAGGACAGTTCCCCGACTGGTTCAAAGCAAGAAAGGATGAGAAGATGTCTAACACAGTCAAATCAGTCACCGACACACCAATTGTATGGATGTACAGCAATGGCAGAAGAACAGACACCTGGATCGTGGATTCTGCAGCTACGGTGCATGTCAGCCCCAATAGAGAAGACTTCACCACGTACCAGAAATACAATGCTGGTCGAGTAATCAATGCATGCGGAAAAAATGAAGTGCAGGCTGTTGGTGAAGGTGACATTGTGGCCGATGTTGAGTATCAAGGAAAGATAACAAGGATACAACTTACTCATGTCATGCACGTACCAAGTGCGGATAGCAAGATCCTTTCCTTGAAGGTCCTGGACAAACGAGGTTTTGAAAGTCGCATTGTCAGTGGATCAGTGCAGATCATAAAAGGAGAGGAAACTTACGCAGAGGCACGGCTTGGCGATGAGTTATATGAGGTTTCCATGAAGATTGTGCTCCCTGAGAACACTGTCATGGCAGCAGTAAAAAGGGAGGGTTGTGCAACGGACCTATACACTTGGCATCGAAGGTTGGGCCACCTGGGTGACACCATACTCAAACAAATGGTACAGGGCAATGCCGTAAAAGGAATGGATGTCACAAGTAACAAGTTGCATGGAATCTGTGAAGACTTGCATATTGTTGGGGTATGATTTCATTCCCCTGCATTGTGTTTTATTCTTGCACCTTTGTGTTGCTATGGTGTGCTTTTCATTCCTGCATTTGCGTGCTTTGGCGCTTAAATTAAGCGCCCATAACGACGCACCATTCCACACCTTTGGGTCTTGTCTTTACCATCCATATTGACAAGCCCCAAAGGTTAGTAGTTACTTTGTTACATACTTGTCTTTACCATCCATATTGACAAGCCCCAAAGGCTCTTGTTGCTCTGTGTGTCAGTTATCAGTCTGATTAGACCTTCCCTGCCATCAGGTTATGGGCCCCAGGTTTTAACCGGCTCACACTACTCCAATCACCCCCATACTTTGCACACACCTTTATACAGGTTGCATCCACCTTCAGTCAAATTTTCAGCCTTATCTGTCAACATCTGACTCCTTATCATCTCAATCAGTAATTCAG
>QLPI01003734.1:0-10788 GCA_003314275.1 Chroogomphus rutilus | reverse complement strand
CCGCACTCCCTACTCCAACTCCGCCTCCTGTCCCAGTCCATCGACGCCCGTTACTGGGAACGTCGATCAGAAGTCGCCAGAGAATCCGCCTCAAACCGGAACTTCGACCGCCCATACGATAGAGGAAGAACCTCCGCGAACACGTACCCCGCCCCTAACTCGGGCAATAAGACGGCCAATGTAGGCCAACCCGCGACACCGTCCAGTGGCAGCAGGACTACCACGGACCTATCGTCCAGATTAGGGAAAGACGGAAAACTTACGCCACAAGAACACCAACGCCGATTCAAACTAAACCTCTGCCTCTTCTGCGGTAGATCGGGTCACACAGCCAAAGAATGCCCGAGATCCCCTACTACGGTCACCCAAGGACGCGCAGCCTCCATAGCAGAAGAAGTCGAGGAGGAATCCGAAGCATCGGACGCCTTGGAATCCAAAGATTAGGCACAGGCCTCCGGCTCCAGCGCCAGTCGTTTGCGTTGAACAAGTCGACAGCGCCCACGGAGCAAAACAAACAATGCATCCACTCTCTTCAGCTCCTGAACACCCGTGACCATCCGTCGATAAGTTTTGACCATGACCCTCTGAAAATCCGTCAGATTCTAGTTACCGGACACCACACGCTCACCCACCGCGATCCAACGATCGATAGGGTATTGAGTACTACTTTGTTTAGCCTACGTCCGAACTGATTCTTGGTACCTGAGCCGTAGTGCTCAAATTCGACCCCCGAGAAATTTCCACTCAGGAAATCGTGACCCTCAAAAACCGTACCGCCCCTTAGACAAGCGGTACCACTTGTAGATCTCTTGCTTAGCCTAGACCCTTGTTGATAACATGATAAATTCACTAAAGAAAAACCTTAACACGGTTACTACCAAAACTCGCATTTTGCAGGACACTCCCGAGTTTTTTCCAACCCTGTCCTAGTGACAACACCATGACAACCACGACCAAGACCACCTCGACCGCTTCGACCACCACGAATCTAACCACGAACCAACTAATGATATTCTCAAACAACTACAAACAAGCCTAGTCTTCGCCGTAGAACACAGAATGATTAATATCGGGATCGGAAGGATCGTAATAATAGAACAAGTCCACCCCCTTGCCCTTTCCTTTCTCACTCACCCCTGACACCGGATCGCCGGATTAACGGACCACCCCGCCTTAGGCGTCACATCCACCATGCCTGGATCCGATTCCGTCCGATCCCCCGTCGCACGAGGAGCCGGAGCAAGACCGCCGCACCGACAGTTCCACTTTGGACGGTCTCGATTGTCGGTGTGGATAGTGTTCCACATCTCGGAAGCATCGGACAGCCTCTTGACGTCCGCTCCCAGAGCTCAAAGACGGGCATCCATACCGATCAGAGCACCCTGGATCAACCCCAGGACGGCCACGATTTCCGCGCAGCCAATCTTCGGGGGAGGGGAAACCACCACATCCACCCTAGACCTCTTAGAGGATGATGCCTCGGGAACATCCTTCTCCTCCCACCCCCGTTTCTTCGAAGCCGCCCCTCGGACAACCGGCACTCTGCCCACCTCACACCGCACCCGACTGGCCCGGCAGGGGACACAAGTCTTCGCCGCTGTCGTCCACTCGTACCGTTTCTCTCGCTTGCGACATAAATCGCAAGGCTCCGTCCTCAGGAACGAGGAGTACTCCGGAGGGACGGCCTGATACAGATCGGGACGATGCTGAGTCAATGCCCGACGACTGGATTCAAAGGGTCTGAGACCCACCTCCCTTCCGACCTCCCGCGCCTTGCGAACCACTTGGTTTTCGAGGTCCTTCTGTGCCGCAGAGACACGAGCCCCCTCCTCCCTGCGCTCCCGACGTTTCCGGTCCGCGTTCAATGCAGCAGAACCAGGTCCGACCATGGGTACCGAACGATCTCCACCCCCGGGATACCCCCTGGATGGTGACAGAACGATTTCTGGACCCACGGACGAATGGTGGTCCGACACAGAATCTTCGGAACCCCCAGAAATCGACTCGTCCTTGTCCCCCTCCGAACCTTCATTTTCTTGCGCAAGTAAAAGGGTACGCTCCAGAAGCAATGCCTCTTGTTCAACGGCACGGGCCCTTTCTTTCTCCTTCCTCTCCTCCTCCTCCTTCAGCCGCTGCTCCTCCGCTAACCTCAGAACCTCGGCCTTCTGTTTTGCCTCAGCCTGCCGAGCGGCCTCCACCTGCCAGGACTGCTTCGCCTCCAGAAGACGGACCTGTTCCTCGTACTGGGCCTTCAGGACACGCATCTCCTCCGACATGTCCGCCGCAACATCCCGCGTGAGGTCCGACATGGGGAGGAATCAAAGAGGGAAAACGACAATAAAAAGAAAAAACCCCTTATATACGAAGGATCAAATGGGCGCTCGGAGAACGCCCATTACGTGCAAACGCCTAAAAACATTCCCACGTCCTTTTCCACCCTATCCACGGCAAGATAAGCTTAGGACCTCGAGGGCTCGGTCCTAGTGGGGGGATACTGTTATAGCCCATGCTTTCAACAAACCACACTAACCCCCACAACCACCCGCCTCTGTTCCGAGACCTTTCTGACCGAAAGGACGAAGGATTGTTTTCCGTAGTTCCCGTTCCCGACAAGTCCGACCGAGAAACCACGTTCCTGCCCCCGTTCCTGTCACGACCGAGACACCATCCCCGAGTCCGTTTCCGTCACGACCGAGACACCATCCCCGAGTCCATTTCCAACTGAGGACTCAATACTTTGATAACCGACGCGCAGGACCATCGCGTACCTCACTCCCTTGTTTTCTCTTTTATATTGACCCCTTGTACTCCCTTTTCTCCTTGTTTTATGACCGGCAAAGATAGTACAAGGATAGTCGCATGTATATAGTCTTCCAGTCAACTGGACTGTTCGCTAGTACGAATATCGACTTAGTCTACCACCTAGTTTCCGATTCATTTCCGGTAAACTCCCGTCCCCTTTCCGAAATTAGGGACAGACGATCGAGGAGGGCGCAACACATAAGTTGAAGCCAAGTCCCTTCGACCTCGAACACTTCAGTAACCGGATTGAACCAATCCGCGACCGACCCTAAGTTCCCAGTGCTCCCGTCCCCGTCCATAGTCCGTCCAACTTCCGTCTTCGGTCATCGGCCCCGTTACGGACCTTCACGCTAACCCGGATAGCCCCTTTGGAAGTACTAGCTAAGCACCTGACACGCGGACTTAACATCCTTAGGGTAACTCTGTGGGAATCAGAGTGACACATCACTCCCCAATGTCACGGAGGAGATCATTATTTGGGGTGTAGTATTTCTGTTCTTGCTTTTCACGATCCTCAGCTTTCTCATTCTATTATAGGAATCTATTCGACTCCTAGTAGATTTGAAAGTAGTATAAAGATCTTGTACTTCAGTAGTTCAGTCTTCAGTCAGATAATCAACCTTGATTTGGACTAAGGTTCTTCTGTTCATCTTCTATCTGTCTCGCCTTTACGAAATTGGGGACCATGCAGTCTAGTGGGTGCAACACATAACGTTGAAGCCAAGCCCCATTCTGAACCTTGCCATTGCTCATCTTTGGGAGATTAATAATATTACGATTACATCCTTTTTCTACATCATAACAATACTAAGTACAACAACTTGCATGCCATACATCGATTATCGATTTTTGAGTCAAGGATCTCAGATATCTTGAATTCAGGTTCGCCATCAATTATGACTGGGGGCAGAGGTGGTTGAATGCAATTAGGAATGGGATTAGGTGAGGCTGGCTCAAGCATTGAGATGTGGAATACAGGATGTACTGCGTTCATGTAGCCTGGGAGTTTCAGAGTAACTGAGTGAGTACCGGGACATGCAATGATTTCAAATGGACCCAAAAACTTCTCAGCTAGCTTTTTCACAGGATGGGTAGTCCTGAGGAATTTGGCTTTGATAAATGCGAGACTGCCAATAGGAAAGTCTGGAGATGGAAGTCGTTTAGCATCAGCTGAGGACTGGTACATTTGTTGAGCATCGAGGATATTGGTTTGAAGTTGCTGGTGCAACTCGTCCAGGTCGACTACAAAGTCTTGCACTTGTGATGAAGCGAGGTCACATTTGGGATAAATGGTGAGATTGGGATGATAGCCTTTATTGGCAAAGAAAGGCAAGACTCCAGTGGTGGCACTGGGAGCGTTGTTATAGGCAAACTCTGCAAGGGGTAATAGCGAAGCGCAGTTGTCTTGTTGATCATTGCAATAGACATGAAGGTACTGTTCTAATGTCTGATTAGTATGCTCTGTCTGGCCATCACCTTCTGGATGATAGCCCAAGGTAAAATGCAACTTCATGTCGAGGGCTTTCCTGAGAGAATGCCAGAAGTGGGACACAAATTCCAAGCCTCTATCTGAAGTGATGTGAGAAGGAATTCCATGTTTGGAGAATACATGAAGTACGAAGAATTCTTCAAGCTGAGAGGAAGTGATGGTAATGGAAGTGGGAATGAAGATAGACTGTTTGGAAAAGCAGTTGACTATGACTAGGATGGCCATGAATCCCAAGGATGTGGGAAGCTGCTCAATGAAGTCTATGGATATCAAGTTCCAGAGTTTATCTGGTACTGGAAGCTGTTTGAGTAATCCATATGGCTTGTGACGTTGCAATTTATTCCACGTACATGTCATGCAGGACTTGCAGTAGTCTTTAATGAATGAGCGCATGCCAGGCCAATTGTAGTCGTGTCTGACAAGGTCTATGGTTTTGTTAATTCCGAAGTGTCCAGAAAGAATGTGATCATGCTTATGTTGTAACATGCATAAGCGTAAGTCTTGGGCCTCGGGAACATAGATGCGATCGTCAAATAGTAACAGACCATTGGAATTAGTCTGCCACTTCAGGTCATCGTTATTCGCGAGGTGTTTCTGGGCTAAGGAGTCAGAAGGAAGATGATGTCTGATGTTGTTCAGGATATGCTTGGTGTCCATAAGAGTCAAGGCCCTCAGTACGGGTTCGACGAGGCTTGTGGCTCGAAGGGATGTAGTCAACTGATGTTGAGAGAAGATGGGTTGAAGGTTCTGGGGATTTATAGTGGCATAGTCGCTCATCCCCTCCTTAAGGTAGACGTCCCATCGTCTAGTGAGCAAATCAGGCTTAGTGCTCAAATGACCTGGTCTGAAATGGATGACAAGATTAAACTGAGAAAGGTATTCCGACCACCTAGCTTGACGTCTAGTCAACAACTTGGTTGTACAAAAGTACTCCAAGTTTTTATGATCGGTGATGACATTGACAGGGTTGCCGGAACCTTCTAAGTAATGATGCCACTTTTGAAAAGCTTCGAAAATCGGGAGCAGTTCTTTGTCGTGAATGTTGTAATTGAGTTCTGGAGAGGTGAAAGTTCAGGAATGAAATGCTGTCAGGAACCGTACGCCGGCAAGCCGACTATTCAATTCAGCCCACTTAGCCCAACTCCGCTCTCGCTCGCTATTCAACATAACGCCCTCAGCCCACGGACTATATGCACCTCGTGTATCCATCTTGGCATCACATGCTCCTGGCAATTCACTCCACTCATTTACATCACATTCCATATGCTCGTTATTCCGTTCCATCTTCATTTACGTTTCATTCCATTTTCATCTATTCGCACTTCCGCTCAGTCCTTTATGTCCGATCTGCTATTACGTTCCTTAGGGTAACTCCGTTGGGAATCTGAGTGACAGGTCACTTCGCAATGTCATGGAGGAGATCATTATTTGGGATGTAGTATTTCCGTTTCTCGCTTTTCACGATCCTCAGCTTTCTCATTCTATTATAGGAATCTATCCGACTCCTAATAGATTAGAAAGTAGTATAAAAGATCTTGTACTATTAGTTCAGTCTTCAGTCAGAAAATCAATCTTGATTTTGACTAAGGTTCCTTTGTTCACTTCCGTCTACTTTGCTTTTATGAAATCGGGGACCGTGTGGTCCAAGTGGGCGCAACGCAATACGTTGAAGCCAATCCCCAATCAGAACCTCGCCAATTGTCTCACCTTTTGAGAGATTGAATATATTACAATTACGTCCTTTATCATCATTGTAACAGTATTTTCTGACTACCACACTTGATCGCACTTCATCTTCGCATATCACGACTATCATGAACACTCGCTCTACTACTCATAGTTTACCTTTCATCGTAGAAGTCCCTAGTCAGTTGCAGGAGATTTCCTCACTTCGACGGCTGTCAGAACAACCTTCAATTCGCGAAGCTGGCCCGTCAGGAGGGAACGCTCGTCCTGAACCTGAGGACAATGATGAAGAAAACCCACTCGACGACAACGATGATGACGAGCCAATTCAGAACCCTGTTCAAGTTTCAAATCCGAACCCCACTCATGTTTCAAATCCGAACCCCACTCATGTTTCAAATCCAAACCCCACTCATGTTTCAAATCCGAACCCCACTCATGTTTCAAATCCGAACCCCACTCATGTTTCTAATTCTAATCCGACCCTTAATTCCTCGACCCTTAATTCCTCTTCCAGTTCAGACAAAATCATCAAGGCTCTCGTTGATCAACTAGCCCAACAGCCTCCTAGATCTTCTCAAAACCCTGGTCACCATGCCAAGGTTCGCGAGCCCAAGGTTTACGACGGTACCGACCAAGCTAAGCTTCGCACATTCTTTTTACAATGCACGCTGAACTTTCGAGACCATCCGTCTGCATTCTTGATGGATACGTCAAAGGTCCAATATGCCATCTCATACCTCACAGGCCCCGCGCTCCAATATTTCAAACCCGCGATTCTTGGCGAGATCCAGCCTGAGCCTAGTTGGCTTAAGGTCTGGAGGGACTTTCGTCAAGAGCTGGAGACCAACTTCGGCCCATTCAACAGCACTGCGCAAGCAGAAATTGAGCTTGGCAAGATAGTTATGAAGGACAACCATCGTGCGGCACGATACTTCATCGACTTCGCCAGAGCCTCCACTTGTACTCAGTGGAATGACACCGCCCTCACACATGCGGCGTACAAGGGGTTGGCCAGATGTATCAAGGACAGCCTCCTTAACTTCCCTCGTTTCAAAACTCTCGCTGAACTCAGACAATATTCACTCGAGATTGACAGCAGATATTGGGAACGCAAGGAGTTTGACAACTTCGGAAATCCTTCAAAGCCGAACGGGTCCTCATCCAAATCCAACTCCAACAACAACAATAACCATCAGTCTTCTTCTAACTCCAACAACTCGAACAATAAGAAGAGTAAGAAGGGGGGGAAGAAGAACGGCAATGATAAGTCTTCCAACAATAACAACAACGCTAACGACATTGCGTCCAAGCTTGGAAAAGACGGGAAGCTATTGCCTGAAGAACGTCAAAGGCGAATCGATGCAGGACTTTGTCTCTTGTGTGCTTCAAAAGGTCACATGGTCAAGGACTGCCCCAAATCAAATTCCCAATCTTCATCGACCTCTTCTTCTAACAACAAATCCAACAACTCCAACAATAAGAAAACGATGAAAGCATGCGCGACCAAGGCAAGCACATCTGACACCAATGCCAAAGACAACATGGTGACGGAGTCGAAAAAATGAGCTGCAACCTCAGAAATGCACGAGCTGAGGATTGCATTAGCCTCTCTCACGTGCTGTTCTTGAACGCCCTTTCTTCTAATTCTGCTATTTCTCGTGTATCTTCTACTTCTGAAACTTCGAAAACTTCACTTATACTTAATCTGTCTTGTTCTCTTATTTCCGAACTTCCTCTTGTTACGCTCTTAGATTGTGGTTCTTCAGACTGCTTTATTGAATCACTGTTACGATGTAGAGAAAGGACGTAATCGTAATATATTTAATCTCCCAAAGGCGAGGCAATGGCGAGGTTCTGGATGGGGCTTGGCTTCAACGTATTGCGTTGTGCCCACTAGACTGCACGGTCCCCAATTTCGTAAGAGCAAGACAGAACAGAAATGAACAGAGGAACCTTGGTCTAAATCAAAAGTTGATTTTCTGACTGAAGACTGAACTATGAGTACAAGATCTTTTATACTACTTTCTAATCTATTAGGAGTCGAAGGGATTCCTATAATAGAATGAGAAAGACGAGGATCGTGAAAAGCGAGAACAGAATACTACGCCCCAAATAATGATCTCCTCTGTGACATTGTGGAGTGACGTGTCACTCCGATTCCCAACAGAGTTACCCTAAGGAACGTAATAGCGAATCGGATACGAAAGGCTGAGTGGAATTGCGAATAGATGAAAACGGAATGAAATGTAAATGAAAGGATATTAAACGTAAATGAAGATGGAATGGAATAGCGAGCGTATGGGATGTGACGTAAATGAGTGGAGTGAATTGACAGGAGCATGTGATGCCAAGACGGATACACGAGGTGCATATAGTCTGTGGGCTGAGGGCATATGGTTGGATAAGCGAGCGAGAGCGGAGTTGGGCTGAGTGGGCTGAATTGAATAGTCGGGCATGCCGGCATATGGTTCCTGACAGTATCCCCCCCTTACAGCTGAGTCCCACAAGGCTGCGGAGATGAAGTTCTAGAATGCTGGCCCCGTTGGAGTTCGGAAGTGCGAGTGCATATAAGAGAAGTCGTGAGGGAGTTTGGGGGGTAACCATCGTCGACATCGCAAATGGAAGGATACTATGTCAACCCTGCCTACGTCCAAAAACTCATGGGTTCTAACCCTTCGCCAATCGCCAACTATCTCCGAGGTGAAACACGTCTGCCCATTGCCATCCCGTCCCCCTCGTCATCTACCATCGAGCGCAACCAGGCACTACTCGAACAGGACCATATCGATGTGCGAGAGCCCTGGATCGAAGGGGTGCATTCGAAAAGTACGAAGGTGAGTAAAGTATTGTCTCGGAATTGGAGTGTTATTGATTTTTTTTTTGTTTTTGCAGTATGCTCGTCTTCAGATGAGGAATGACAAGGGCGATGTGAACGGCGTGTTCTATCAAAATGCGAGGTTGGGTGAACAAGATGACCGTACACCCTGGTCTCGCAGTTTTGTCATCAGGAAACCTTGCAATCACTGCAAAAAGCGGCGCAACATGTGTCTGAGGAAGTGGGACTTGAATCTGGATCTGGGTGCATGCATGTGGTGTAGTGAGAGAGGCGTTGGTTATAGTGTGAATGAGAGAGGTCACGGTACGAGTAAGAGGAAAGGCAAGGGAAAGGTTAGGGAGTGGAATCCCGAGGATGAGGGAAGTCCGAGGTCTGAAAAGCGAACAAGGGAAGGTATGCCAGAAGATGAACATGAAGATGATGATGCAGGTCCCTCGAAAAGGCCGAGGTTGGAACCCAGAGCGCGTACCCCCCTCTTCCTCCCTGACCCCCATTCTCCTTAGCCCCCTCTACTGCCTAATCCTCCTCATGAGTCTTCACCTTCACCCACTGTGGCACAGACACCACAGATCACTGTCTCGTCGGCATCCCCAGCTCCTCCACCACCTCCACCAACCCCTCCACCACCTCCTGCACCAACTTCTCCACCCCCTCCACCCCCTCCACCACCGGCTCCTGAGGTCATGTTACCTCCCAGAGTCGTGCCTTCTGCACCTCCTGTGCCTTCACCGGTCATTGCATTGACTGCCGCCCTTCTGGAATTGCAATGGTCAGTCAAAGAGCATCGCAAGGAGCTGTTGGAACACAAGTTCCAAGTGTCGGAGAGCCGCATGACAAATGAGGAATTGTGAGGTGAGGTTGCTCAATTGCGAGGTGAGGTGAGGGAGTTGCGGATGACTTTACAGAATCAGAGGTTGCAGAGTAAGGAGTTGTCAGAGCCGCCAAGGGTGCATGGAACTTGGGAAAATTGGTTGGGGCCTGGAAATCCGAGGAGTGCGTTTGATGACTTGGATGAAGATGGGGAAGTAGAATCAGGCTTGTAGAATAGGAAGTGACTTAATTGTATATTTTCTTTGACTTGAACGTGAATTGAGGGTTTGGAAATAGAGTTGAATTGGAATAAGGAATGATGAAGTGGAAACTGAGGATTGAACTTGAAAATGGAAAGAAGAAGCTGAATTGCGAGTTGAATGAGTGAATCGGAATTGAGGTTTTTTTTTTTTTGAACTTGAAGACAGAGTGAATGGGACTGAAATGCGAGAGTAATAATGAACGGAATGAGCGAGAGTGAACGGAAGAGAAATTGCGAGGTGCTTATGGAATGGGTAATGGTCCAGGTTTATCTGGATACGACTTGTGAAAGTCTTGAACGAGTTCTGAAGCGTGGTTGAGTTCTGTTGCAAGGAGCCATGAAGTTTCTTCATCTGTGCCCTCATATCCTTCCCACTGCACTAAGTACAACAGCCTGCACGCCATACGTTGATTATCAATTTTTGAGTCCAGGATCTCGGATATCTCGAATTCGGGTTCGCCGTCGATTATGACTGGGAGCGGAGGTGGTTGAATGCGATTAGGAATGGGATTAGGAGTGGCTGGCTCAAGCATTGAAACATGGAATACAGGATGTACTGCGTTCATGTAGCCTGGGAGTTTCAGAGTAACAGAGTGAGTACCAGGACGTACAATGATTTCAAATGGACCCAAAAATTTCTCAGCTAGCTTTTTTGCAGGACGGGTAGTCCTGAGAAATTTGGCTTTGATAAACGTGAGACTGCCAATGGCGAAGTCTGGAGATGGGAGTCGTTTGGCATCAGCTGAGGACTGGTACATTTGTTGAGCATCGAGGATGTTGGTTCGAAGTTGCTGGTGCAACTCGTCCAGGTCGACTATGAAGTCTTGTGCTCATGATAAAGCGAGGTCGCATTCAGGATGAATGGCGAGATTGGGATGATAGCCTTTGTTGGCAAAGAAA
>QLPI01003732.1:0-21718 GCA_003314275.1 Chroogomphus rutilus | reverse complement strand
CCAAGGTGTGCCTTTACATGTCAGCTGAGTGAGAGGTATGGTGATGTCCAAATAGTTAAAAATGAAGTGATGATAGAAGTTGGTGAAACCTAGGAAGGACTGGATATCTTTGACATTCCTCAGCTTGGGTCAGTCATGGATGGTTTTGAATTTGTCATCAGACATGGTGTGGTCCTTGGTACACAGGATATAGCTGAGGAATTTAACTGTGTCTTTGTGCCACTTACATTGCTAGCCTTGGGAAATAGGCTATTTTTTCTGAGTCATTGTAGTACTTCTTAGATGTGTTCTCATGTTCTTCAAGTAAGTCTGAATAGCTCAGTATACCATCTATTAAGCCACAGTAAAATGATTTAACAGGTCACCGAGAATATCATTCATAAATGTTTGAAAAGCTGGAGGAGCATTGGATAGGCCAAATGGCATGACCAACTGTTTATAGGACCCATAATAAGTCTTGAAACTCATCACCTTTGGCAATTTGGACAAGGTGGTACATGTGCTAAAGGTCAATTTTTGAATAGATTTGAGCCTTGCAGGGGATGGCCAGGAGGTCTGAGATGAGCAGGAAAGGATAGTGATTTTTCTTGGTTATTTTGTTTAGTACCTGAAAGCCAACATACAGCCAAAGCAAGCCTTCTTTTTCATGTATGAACAGGATTGGCACAGTGTGTAGGTACTGAGAGGCTCTAATGAATCCCATGTTCAAGTGCTCATCTAGGAATATATGGAGGGCTTCTAGTTCTAAGGTTGAAAGGGAGTACAGTAGCAGATGAGGCATTTTGGCACAATCTTCCAAGCTGATCTTGAGGTCATAGGGTCAATGAGGTCCTAGAGTCTCAGCTTTCAATTTGCCAAAGATATTGGCGTAGTTATGGTACTCCTTTGGAATATTTTCTAGGTCAACCAGGATGGGAGGGATAGACAGGATGGAAGAGACCTTAGCTGAATGGACTAAAGAGGCATTGATAGTTGAGAGGTCAAGCCAAAAAAATTGCAAACCTTCTAGTTTAGAAGCACATGCAAAGGCAGCTGCATCGACTAGGGCTATTCATGGAGCTTTTAGCTTCAGAGAGTATCCAGGTTTAGGCAATGGAGCAGTGGCAGGTCCTAACTGGACTGAAGCCATTGGGATGCACTATCAGGCACTGGTACTGCTGACGATGCATGGGCCGAGTACTATAGTAATAATGCCAACTTCACGATGCTGGTGAGAGATGGCCAAGTCCTGCAGGCTGGTTGGAGTGGCTTGGCTTTGATATACTAGTGCGTTGCATGCTACTTTCTGTGCATGCCACTAATTTGGAACAGATGAGATACCCAGGAGGGTTCCAAGAGTGTCAGCCTGTCATGCATCAGAAATGCTGATAATACTGTCGGGAAATCAGTCAAGTCCGGGAGACCGATTGGGGTGGCTTGGCTTCAATGTACTCATGCATTGCACCCTACCTTCCATGCGTGCCACTGATTCTTAATGGAAGGGGTACCCATGAAGGTGTCATGGGTGCCATCCCAAGGGAGGACTTTCATACGGGAGGAAAGAGAGGGCAAGGAGGCTTGTGCCAAGTTGATATCCAGAATGAGGAAGTATGTACATGCACATGCTACTTATATAGGTTAATAAGCGAGATGTGGAATAAGGAATGCAGAACAATAAGGTATGCAGAGCATGTGGGGGTATTGTCCACAATGATCAAGAATAGAATGAAGGAATGTAAGCAAGAATAGAACAATGAAGATAAGATAATAGACATGTGGCCAAGAATAAGACAATAGGGAGTGACTGACTATAAAACAATGGGGTCATGGCTGAGGATAAAACAAGGGCAAGATCTCCTGAGGTAGGATGGGTCAGGGAATGGGAGTAGATGGGTGGGATTAATGGATGGTGGATAAGGAAGGAGTGGATGAGGAGTGTGAGTGAGGGATGTAGGTGGTGAATGTGCTGAGCTGAGACCAAAGTGTTAAGTGGCTGTCATATGGCTGAGTCACTTGCATGTAGAGTATGATTGATCGTTTGGTTGGCACTGCTGAGTTACCAGATACTCGGTATGTGTACTTGACATGGCCTAAGTAAAGGACTTTTAGACAGAAGAAGGGACGGAAAGAAGGTGTAAACCTAGTTGATATTCAGAGTGAATGTCAAGTACATGTACTGAGTATTGGGTAACTTGGCAGTGCCAACCAAATGATCAGTCTAATTCCATGCACAAGTGACCAAGCCACAAACATGTCACTTGGTACATTGGTCTTGGCTCAGTACATTTATCATCCACATTCCCCATTCCTATCCCTCATCCACTCTTCCCACCCCATTTATTCTTTATTTCTCGGCCCATTTTATCTCAAGACATTTGTTATTGTTTTATCCTCGGCCATGACCCTATTGTTTTATATTCGGTCGCTTTCTATTATCCTATTCTTGTCCACACTTTTATTATCTTATTTTCATTGTTCTATTCTCGTTTACATTCCTTTATTCTATTCTTGATCATTGTAGACAATACTTCCACATGCTCTGCATTCCTTATTGTTCTCCATTCCTTATACCACCCTGTTCCACATCTCGCTAGGGAATGGCACGGGTCACCCACGGGTCAAATGTGGGTGACCCACACCTGACCCATGGGAAACCCAAACCCATCAACCCATGGGTTTTTTCCCATGGGTTGACGGGTGTCAGGTGCACGCCGCACCTGCACGCATGTGGCATGTATGGCGCATATGGTGCATATGGCACATATGGCATGTACGGCGCATATGGTGTATATGGCGCATACAGTGCATATGGTGTATATGGCGCATACGACATGTACGGCGCATATGACACGTATGATGCATACGACATGTATGATGCATATGACACGTACAATGCATATGACACGTACAACACATACGACACTTATGACACGTACAGTGCATATGGCACGTACGATGCATATGACACATACGGTGCATACGATGCATACAACACGTACGGTGTGTATGACACATATGGCACATATGGCACATACAATGCATACAACATGTGTGGCACATATGACACATACAGTGCATATGGCATGTACAGTGCATACGGCGCGTGCATGTCATCCATGTCATTTGTGTGCACGTGTGGTGCAGGCATGTCGTGTGCATGTGTGACACGTGCATGTGTGGCGCATGCGTGTCATATGCGCATGCATGACACCATGGGTTGGGCCGGGTTGCAGGTGCTCTCGGCTTGAACTGCACTTGCACCCAAGGACACCCGACCCGGTGACCCCTGGGGGTTGGCCCAACCCATGCCATTCCCTACATCTCACTTCTTAACCTTTATAAGTAGTGAATGTATGTAGATAGTTCTTCACTCTGAATATCAACTAGGTTTATGCCTTCTGTCCTTCCTGTTCCTGTCTGAAGTCCTCTGCTCAGACCGACACTCTTGGCACTCTCTCAAGTTTCTCTTCTGTTCCAAATTAGTGGCACGCATAGAAGGTAGGGTGAAACACACGAGTACCTTGAAGCCAAGCCACTCTGATCAGTCTACAGGACTTGGCCATTCCCCGCCAGCATTGTGAAGTCGGCACCATTGCAATAGCACTCGGCCCACACATCATCAGCAGTACCGGTGCCTGACAGTGAAGAACTATCTACATACATTCACTACTTATATAGGTTAATGTCAAGTACATGTACCGAGACCCGTTTATTCGGCATTGCCGACCGAGCAACCATCCTATATCCACAACCAAGTGTCCATGCAGCATGGATAACACTTGGTACGCCGGTCTCGGCTTGGCACGTCCACCATCCACACTCTTGGTCTTCACCCTTCGGTCCATCTCCCCTCGGGACCTCCTGTCCTTGTATTATCCTCGGTCACAACTCCATTGTTTTATACTCGGCCACTCCCTATTGTCCTATCCTTGGCCACACCTCTATTATCTTATCCCTTATTGTTTTATCCCCGTTTTGCATCCCTTCATTCTAATTTTATCCGTTGTGGACAATAACCACATGCTCTGCATGCCTTGTTGTCCCACATTCCTTATTCCACATGTCGCTTCTTAACCTATATAAGTAGGACATGCATGTACATATTTCCTCATTCTGGGTATCGACTAGGCTTAGGCCCTTCTACCTTCTTCTCCTCTGTGAAGTCCTCGACTTGGGCTGGCATCATCAGCATCCTCCCGAGTATCTGTCTGTTGCAAAACCAGTGGCACACACGGCAAGTAGGGCACAATGCACGAGTACGTTGAAGCCAATGCAACTACTCTTGGCCTGCAGGACTTGGCCATAGTCTGCCCGACCTTTCGACAGTACCCTTTGGGAGTACCGAAGTCCGTCAGTAACCAAAGCTTGACAGTTAAGAAGCAAGATGTGGAATCAGGGTGGCATAAGAAATGGAGAACAATAAGGTATGAAGAACATGTAGAGGTATTGTCTACAATGATTAAGAATAGAATAAGGAATGTAGATGAGAATAGAACAATGAAATTTGGCCAAGAATAAAATAATGAGAGTATGGATGAACATAGAACAATAAAAAGTGGCCGAATATAAAACAATAGGGCCATGACCAAATAATAAGTGAATGGTAAATGTCCCAAGGGGAGACAGGTAAAGGGAAAGATGGAGAGTGAAAGAGTAACAAAGAATAGAGGGGATAGGATGAGGAGGGTGCACCAAATAATGAGCCAAATGTACCGAGCTGAGACCACGCACTAGTGAGGAATGACTTGTCACTGGTGTGTGGGATTAAACAGTAAGGGTCATTTGGTAGGTACTTCTGCATGAACCGGAGCTTGATATTGTATACTTGACAGTATCCCCCCCTAGCCACTGAACCCTGAAGCCATTGGGAAGAGTTTAAAAATAGAGTTCCAGGCACCAATGTGATGTCACAGATTGTTTGGGAAAATTCCCAGGCTTCTTAGTAGCCTACCATATCACTATCCCCCATCAGTACCTCCCTAAACAAAAATGGATGCTGAGACTGACAATGAGATGAAAAGAGTTGAGGAGAACTGACTCATCCATCAGCACCAGCAGGAGGAAAAGGAAAACGTGGAACAGGTAGTGTAAGAGGCTGCTGAGGCTCAGTGGAAGGTGGACAAGGAAGCTGATGAGGCTGCAAAGGCAGCAGCAGAGGAGGCAGAGAAGGTTAGGAAGAAGGCAGCCAAGGCTGCAGAGGAACAACACCTGGCCAAGGAAGCTACTAAGACAGCCAAGAAGAAACAGGCCAAGTTAGCCAAATGGGTGGGAATCCAGGCTCCTGATGAGATGAACATGGTGGAGCTTCTATAGGATGCGGGGGAACAGAACAAAACACCTGAAAATGAGGGTGTCAACAATGTAGGGGCTCTCAAGGGCTCATGAGTACTGAAGACTTTGACTCTTAAATGGGGTAGGAGAATGGAAGTGGGGCCTAGCAAAGGGCTGAGGATGAGGGGAAGAAGAAAGAGTGAGTGGCCAAGGGGGGCCAAGGTGAGTGATGGTCTTTTTTTTATTTTATTTTTCTTGATTTTTTCTTGATTTTTCTTTAATTAGTGCAAAGAAAAGATGACCCAGGAATGGTCTCCCTCCCTCCCTCCACCTTGTGAAAAGTGGCAGGAGGAGTCCAAGGTCCCATCGGTAGGGGCTGCATGCAGACAGTGTAACTACTGCAAGGTTGGGTGCAACCTAGCAGCCCCTCAGCAATGAAAGGTCAAGGGCCTGGAAGAGGTTGAGTTGGAAAAGGAGAGTGAGGGGAGGGAGACTGAAGAGGAAGATCTGGAGGAGGAGGAGGAGGAGGAGGAGGAGTGGCTGAAGAAGAGGCTAAGATGGGCCATGACCATGTAACTGAGTGGGCAGATGGTGGCTATGCAGCCTAGCAGATGGGCAATGACTGTGGAAGTCCCACAGCTGGAAGGATCAGGATCTCGGTGTCCTGCTGAGATCTGGGAGGATGTAGAGGATTATGGCTGTCTAGGCCTAGTCTAAAAAAAGCACCCAATGGTGCCAGTTATTTCTTTCTTAATTTTCTTTTACAATTTTAGCTTATTTTCGCTTTTTGTCACTAAAATTGTGGCATAAAAATTAGCCTTTGGGTAGCTAAATGTAGTATCCAATAGCCTCAAATTCACTATATTTTTTTCCTATTTTTCCTGATTTTTTAGAGGCTAAAGGCCCTTTATTTTGTTGAAGCCCAACTACAGTGTCTACAAGAGTCTACAAACTCAGCTGAGTTTGCTAATCATATCCAAAACCAGTAATTATTCAAACTCAGTGGAGTTTGAAATTGGTTACCAAGTGCATAGGCACAATGCTGTGCCCATTGCAACAGCACTGCTTCATGGCTATGCTAGCTATTTTAGCACAGGTATGGGGCTATGCAAGGTTTGACATGGCCAGTGTAAATAGACCAAAATAATGTACATATAAGGCATAAAAGCTGTGTACATGGTCTGTGCATGATCAAGGCTGTGCAAGGAAATGACTCATAGTCAGGTACTGAAAGTTGATTGGCTAGGAACCTTCTAGAATGTTCTACAACCTTCCATGTCCATTAATAGATAGAAGTTCTTGCCCTGGTGTAAATACAGTATAAAAGGAGGACATACAGCCTCCTAAAAGTAACAATATACATCAGCTTCTATTCTACCAGTCTGTGTGACTTGTGTGACTCTTTTCTTAGTCATCTGTTGATTTTCCAGTGACAGGGATTAGTACAGTTGATTTTCCTATATTAGTCTTAGTTAAGTAGTTGATTTTCCTGCTTGACACCAAGGGTGGGTGACATCCTTGTGATTCTACAGGGTGAGATTGGCTATTGATTTTCTAGTCAATTACATTCTGCTTTAAGGGTTGATCTGCTCAGTCGATTTTCCTGACCAGAGATACTCTACAGTTAAGTGTTGTTGCCTCACAAGCAATACATTTGTCATGTCTTTCCCTCAGAGTGAATTAACTTGAATCTCAAGTCAATCCACTTATTTCCTCTAGCCTCTGAGCGCATTCCCTTCTTTTAGGAATACTTGGACCCCGATAGTGTCCATGAGCCTAATACAGACTTTGCAGACTATTAGTCTTTGCTGCTAAGAAATACATTACAATCCAGTCGTCTTAACTTTGTTAAGTTATTACAGAGGGTTGTAACCAAGGTACAAATATTAAATTATTTCTGGAGTTGTGCTGCAGCAAAGTTTAGTATTCTCTTAGACTTGTTTATTCCACGGTCATAGAGATTGGAAGTGTTATTAATTTAACACCACAGTCTTGACAGGTTCTAAAACAGAGGATATCCTGGAGGGTCAGGCCAGGATGAACCAACTGTTCCTCCGCTTGGTGGAGGGAGTACAGTTCATAGGTCGCATGGTGGTCTCATTGGGTGAGGACCAGTGCAGGGGTTCGGAAGGTTTGGGAGGTTTGGGAGAAGTGGGTAGAAGTGAGAGTTTAGGGGAGGATCAATTGGTGGATGATAACAATGAGGGGGATAAAGGGGAAGAAAAAGAGAAGGAGGATAGGAATGAGGAAGAAGAAATGGAGACTTTAAAAGATTTATAATTGATATATATATATATATATTGAGTCATAGAAGAAAAGAAAATAAAAGGCATAAGGGATAAAAAAGGAAAAGTGAGGCATGCCAAGGTATTTGGCCATCTTGGTGTGATGAATGGCAGGAAATAGAGAGTGATAGATAGACTAGGAGAGGTGTCATGATGATGTAGGGTCAGGATGGATAGGAATTAAGGTTGGGATGAAGGGAACGGAGGGATTTATGGTTAGGATGGAGAGTGGAGAGGGGTAAATGGAAGGAAGTTTTGAGAAAGGGATGTCTTTGAGAGGGGAGATTGTGTAGGTTGAAGGGTTTCTGGCTAGTCACCATCCCCTCTTTTAGGTAGACATCCCACTGTCTAGTTATTGGCTTCGAGCCAAGGAGGAGGAAAAAGAGTGGTGAGAGCATATAATGTGAATATATGCAACAGAGGAAGTAGAAATGGATGAGAACGGATGGAAGAGACCTTGGCCAGATGTGCCAAATGGTGCTGCTAACTGAGAGGTCCCAGCTAAAAAGCTTGCCAGCCTTTCTGGTATACAAGCATTGTGAAAGGCAACAAATTCCCACAGTAATATGCTCTTCCAACTGGGCCAAAAGGCCACTATGCCAGGCTATCTGGCATTAGTCTGTGGGCACTATTTAATCAGCAACTTGTTACATGTATTCACCAACCATTGCAATGGTATGTAACAGTACCTTTCTCTTATGTACTGAGCACTCAAGGTGCCACAGTGATGATATCTTAACAGGTTTCCCAGGCCTGTCTATGGCTCCCCCCAAGCACTCTAATTACTGTTTGACATAGCAGACCCCCATGATGTCATGGACCATTATGTAAGCCAGGGTTCCTGGGGTCCAAGTGATTGCAACAACCCTCTAAATTATTGTACACACAGGGATTTGAACTGCTGACCTTTGGTTAACCTGGCATAATGTGAAAGGCAACAAATTCCCACAGTAATGTGCTCTTCCAACTGGGCCAAAAGGCCACTATTCCAGGTTATCTGGCATTAGTCTGTGGGCACTATTTAAACAGCAACTTGTTACATGTATTCACCAACCATTGCAATGGTATGTAACAAGCATGCATAAAGGCAGTTGCATTGACTAGGGCTATTGGCAGAGCTTCCAGCAATGTAACAGGATCCTGGGTGAGATTGTTGGAGCAGTGGCAAGTGCTGACTAGATGGAGGCCATCGGGATGCACCTAAAAATGTTAGTGGCATTACAGAACGTAATACTGCCCAATACCCTGTTAATCAATGGATTATAGCAGGTAAGCAAGTTGTGACCGAATATTGCCAACCGACAGATCTAGTAACATAACAGATGGATGGGTGGACTGAAATTGTCCTGATGGAAAATCTAGCAGACATGTCTATATATTTAGTATTGATCAAATTTAGCAGTACTAGATCAGAAGAATTCCAAGGGAGAATGAAATAAAGGAGATCTTCATATTCTCAAAAAGATAAATAAATTATGAGTGGATGCTGATTCAATCAAGCATGCAAGGGGGATACCAAGGATTTTGGCACCCTATCAGATAGTGGCAGAATTAAAAGAAAATGAAGAAAAATAAAAGCATTGATCTGAACCTCACTACTGGCACTTTGCCAAGTCAATGCAACTCTTGGTGTGCTTAAAGGCTAATGGATGGCAGACTAGTTTTTGGTCGCTTAGGCTGATTCCTCAGCATTGGCATCTGAGGCATCAGTTGCCTAGGGGACGGAGTCAGGAGTTGTAGTCACCCAGACAAAAAAAAATTTGGGGCATTCAGTGACTTTGTGATTACTGGTGGCACAGAGGAGACACAGGCTGTTGTCCATGCATCTTTGTCATTCAGTTGGGAGGAGCTTTCCGTCCTTGCCAAGGTTCTTTACATACTCAGGTGGGTTTGGCTGAGGAGTTTTATTGTCCTTGCTCTTTGAATTGTCCTTGTTACAGCTGTGATTGTTGCTGTTACCTTGCTGGCAGTTGTCTGAGGTGGATCTGTTGCCAGACTTGTCCAATTTCATATCTTTTTTCGGCTCATTGCTGCCCTCCACAGACTGCTGAGCCTTTCATTCCCAATATCTCATATCAATCCTTTGAATGAGGTTCTGAAGGTTGTCAAGTGTGTGGGGTTTGTCAAAGTGGATGAGGCCATCCTTGATGTGCTTTGGCAGTGCCATATATGCCTTGTGGAGGAGAGCATTGTTATTGTAATTGACAAGAGCTGCAAGCCTGTAAAACTCTACAAAAAACCTGGTAGCCTTATGATTGTCCTACATGGTTAGCTTTTTGAGAGCCATTTTGGCATCAGCTTGTTTGCCCCAGAAGCCGAAGTTGATCTGTAACTCATCAATAAATAGCTCCAAATTGCTTGTCCAGCAAGGTTCCATGTTTGGATTACCAGTCAGGTAAGGCTCGAAACATTCTAAAGCTGTCCCCTTCAGATAGGAGACCATATAGTTGACCTTTTGCCTATCATTGGAAATGAGTTGAGCCAGGTGCAGAAATTCATCCTGCAAAGAAAAATAAAACCTTTTAACTTCTTTGAGTTGGTTCCATTGAAGGGTTCTAGCTCTCAAATTCTGGCAGCTTGACCATTCTGCCAATGGTGTCAGGAGGTTCTGCTGAGTTTGAGGATGGCATTCAAAAGGTTGTTGTTGTTGGCCGGGTTTATAGGGGCCCTGGGCCTAGGAGCTGGCCTGGTTTGTGAAGCCTGTCTGGCCTGGGTCGGGAAGCTTGCCTGGCTCAGGAAGCTTGCCTCACTTGCAGCAGTATAACCATGGGCTGAAGGGGTGTGGCCACAAGGTGAGGAGGTGTGGCAACAGGCTGACATGGTTCAGCCATGGGTTGGGGAGGCACAGTTACAGGGGTGAGAGGGGGTTCAGGTATGTCTGCCTGCTGATTTTGTTGAGGCTGTTCCTCAGTTTCGGTACCTGTATGAGAATGTACTGAGCTGAGTTCATCCTCTACTGAATAGAGTTCCTGGTTGCCATTGGTGTCATCTATGTATTTGATGTCATCATTGACCACCTCTTTGATGAATGACTCATGCTCGAAGGGGGAGGCAAGACACCATGCTGGTGAGGTATAATCGATAAGGAGGGGTGGAGTGCCAGAGGCCTCATGTGCCCTTTATTGTAAAACCATAGGGGTGAGCTGATTGTCTTCGGTGTGGGCTGACGATCTGGTTTGTGAGGGCATAATTGTAAGAACTGAAAAACATGGGAAGTAGTGTGACTCTGAATATACTGTCAGGCACTGGTACTGCCAACGATGCATGAGCCAAGCACTATAGCAATAATGCTAACTTCACGATGCTGGTGGGAGATGGCTAAGTTCTGCAGGCCAGTTGGAGTGGCTTGGCTTCAACATATTCATGTGTTGCACCCTACTTTCCATGTGTGCCACTAATTTGGAACAGATGAGATACCTGGGAGGGTGCCAAGAGTGTCAGCCCAAGTAAAGGACTTTTAAACGGAAGAAGGGAGGGCAAGAAGGTATAAACCTAGTTGATATTCAGAGTGAAGAACTATCTACATACATTAGCTACTTATATAGGTCAAGAAGCGAGATGTAGAATCAGGGTGGCATAAGAAATGGAGAACAATAAGGTATGAAGAACATGTGGAGATATGTATTGTCTACAATGATCAAGAATAGAATAAGGAATGTAGACAAGAATAGAACAATGAAATATGGCCGAGAATAAAATAATAGGAGTATGGATGAAAATAGAACAATAAAAAGTGGCTGAATATAAAAAAATAGGGCTGTGACCGAATGATACGTGATTGGTAAATGTCCTGAGGGGAAACGGGTAAAGGGAAAGATAGAGAGTGAAAGAGTAACAAAGAATAGAGGGGATGGGATGAGGGTGAACCAAATGATGAGCCAAATGTACCAATGTAGAGTTGCTCTAGGTAATTAATACCTAAAAGCCTGCATGCACTGGTCCTTTTCTCTGGTGGGGTCTAGCGCAGTTGTTCAGCACAGCTGGATTAAGCTCTGTGACATGGCAATGTATGAACAAAAATAGAATGTGAGTGATTAGGATGTGATGTGACAGGGACATGACCTGAGACACAAATGTGTTATGCTGACTAAGACTTGGACTTTGGCTTTGGACTTGAATACAATAGTCTAGACATTTCTAGACTAGTCTTGACTTGGACTTGGAGACTTGACTTGGGGCTTTAACTTGTGAACTTGTTATTACAGAGGTGAGCCAGAGGCCTTTATATACAAAAACCAAGCAACAATGTGAAATGATGCAAGAGGTTGGCTATGTCAGTTGAATGACAAAGCACGAGAACAAAGTATACAAAAGAGGAAACTATGGAGAAACTCTGGAGAAATAGTACAGCATCGAGGCTACGCGAATAGGGGCTAGGTGCTATGATAGGGGGAGACTAACCACAAAGGTAAGGATGATGAGTAACAATGAGAAAAGACTAACAGAATAGAAAACAGGTCTGAGTCAAGCCAAGAAAAGGGGAAACATATAAAAGAAACAATAATGAAGTCTACCAACAAACATCTAACAACCTTGTCCACTACTCCTGAGGGGCCTTAGGATGAGTCAGGGGACTGAGTCATCTCAGAGTATTTCCAGGTCACAGGCAACATATCTTCCACAACTTCTCCAGTATCTGTCAAGATTCGGTAACGCCGAAATATCGGTTAAGTCCTGCAAACTGTTTCGGAGTGGCTAGGCTTCAACATGCTCGTGCATTGCGCCCTGCTGTTCCGTGCATGCCACTAATTTGGATAGTAGGAGGAGTCTTGTGAGGATGCCGAGGGCGTCGGCTCGAGCGAAGGACTTTAGAGATAGGGAGCGGACAAAGGGGTGCGAACCAAATTGATATTCTGAGTGAGGAACTATCTACATACATTCCGCTACTTATATAGTTAAGAAGCAAGATGTGGAACAGGGTGGCATAAGGAATGGAAACAATAAGGTATGAAGAAACCACATGGAGGCATTGTCCACAGTGACCAGAAATAGAATAAGGAATGTAAGCGGGATTAGAATAATGGAGTATGGCTGAGAATAAGATAATGAAGTGGTGGGCAAGAATAGAACAATAGAGGACGACTGAAGATAAAACAATGGCAGTGGCCAGGACAATGAGTGGCCATCATGTTGTTTGGGGGGAATGGGTTAAGGAGTGGATAGGGGGTGAAGGAACAATGAAAAGGATAGGACAAGAGGAGTGGTCCAGACGATGTACTAGGTGTACCAAGCCGAGGCTGCGTGGTGGTGTAAGATGATATGGGCAAGGGCCGATTGGTCGGTATTCCTGAGTGAGCCGGTACTCGGTGTTGCGGACTTGACAGTATCCAATCCAAGGATAGGGGTCTGGGAGTAGGAGGACTAATGGGTATATGGTCATGCACTCTCATTTTGTATTTAAGAGTGAGTCAAATGGAGTGGGCAGGGTAATCAGGATGGGATGGTGCCCTGAACTCTGCCTCATATTCCACTCCTATCACGATATGCTGGTCTAGATGTCATTCCAAGAAATATGTATGGTTCTTGGCTTTCTGGGAAATAGACTGCATCTTCTATTGCATATGACTGAGTGTAGATTGGATGGGATCTTCTTCTGAGTGAGAAATGTGCTGGGAGAGATACGCAAAGATAATGATATGTTAATAGTTCTGCCTGGATCTGTGTGTCATGGGTGTTGTAGCATTGCATGGGAATGAGCTCTGAAGAAGACATGATGAAAAATTGGGAGCCTGAAGATTGGAGTGCTGAATAGAATAGTTGGCTGCATGATGTGGCAACAGTGAAGGTGATATGGAATGAGCACCGTCAGAGTCTAATTTGGAACATGGTTGAGATTGATTGCTTTACTGTCACCAAGCCAAGACCATGTACTAGTGAGGAATGACTTGTCACTGGTGTGTGGGATTAAAGAGTAAGGGTCGTTTGGTTAGTACTGCTAAGTGAACCAGAGCTCGGTATTGTGTACTTAACATGCACCTAGACTCATTAGGAGCAATTTGGAATGTAATGCTTTCCAATACCCAATCAATTGACAGATTGTAGGAGATGAGCCAGTTATGACTAAGTACTACTGAAACAGAGGAATCTAGTGACATGACATAGAAACTGACAGACTTAAGATGTCCAGATAGAAATCTGATGGGCATTTCTACAGATTCAGTAATGACCAAATTAGTAGTACCATCAAAGAGTTTGTGAGGAATCAGATCAATAGAAATAGTAGGGATTCTATGTTCCTGTACATAAGCAGATTCATTAAAACTATGGGTAGAACCTGAATCAATTAAATGTAGGGTGCATATATGCACTATACCCCTAGAGGTCAATCACAATATTGTCTCTTTTCTTGGCAATTTTAGTACCAACCTGTGCCCTTTTCAATGTTATATTTTCTAAAATTTTCTGTATTTTTACACTCATTATTGAGCAAGTTGTGTCTATTTTACTTTGTAGGATACTGACACATGCATACGGATTGCTTCCATTTGATATGACACCCATGGCCAGCTCCTTGGGAAGGGACCAGTAGGTTAGCCCCTCACTAGGCTAGAACTTAGGTGCCAGCTCAGAGCTATATGCAGGTGAAACACCACCCACATATATGCTCCTTCTCAGTGGTTGACATTCACTGAGGAGGTGAGCCTAATGTATAATTTAGTGTAAAATATTGCCTCATTTCTTTGAATATTTTTATAGAATAATAAATTAGGTATATTTGAATAAAAATTACAGTGATTGACATTCACTGAGGAGAATAATAAATCAGATTGCCCAAGACAATTCTCTGAACTACTGTTGCAAGTTGCTCATTTACCTACATTAAACATTTAAAAGCGGTTACTGAAGAATTCAGTACCAAATCAGAAGACAAATGAATTATTAAAGAATCTGGATTAAAAAGAGCAGAAGCATTAAGCTTAACCTCACTGCTAGCACTTCCCAAGTAAATGAAACTCTTGGTGTGCTTAGAGGCCAACAAGTTGCTGACTAATTTTTTGACTCAGGCACATTAGCCAAGTTCTTGGCTTTGGTGTCTGAGGCATTAGTTGCCTTAGAAGTCATAGCAGGGGTCATAGAAGTGGTACTCATGCAGGCTTTAGGGCAGTCACCAACTTTATGGTTATCGGTACCACAAAGGAGGCACAGGTTGTTATCAATACACCTCTGGTGTTCCTTCAGCAGGAGCTTGCCATCCTTGCTGAGTTTATTGGTATAGTTGGTCTGGTTTGGCTGAGGATTTTTATTGTCCTTGCCCTTGCCCTTCAAATGGTTCACATTGTCCTTGCTGCCAATGTGGTTGTTGTTGCCTTGCTGGAATTTGTCTGTATTGGACTTATTCCCAGACTTTTCAGATTTTGAATCTTTCTTCAGCTCACTATTACCCTCCTGAGCCTGTTCCACCTTCCTTTCCCAGTACCTCATGTCAATCCATTGAATGAGATTTCACAGGTCCTCAAGATTACAGGATTTGTCAAAGTGGATTAGGCCTCTTTGATACATTTTGGTAGAGCCATATATACCTTCCAAAGGAAAGTATTATGATTGTAGTCAATGAGAGCCAAAAGCCTGTAAAATTCAACAAAAAACTATGTTGACTTATGATTGTCATGTATGGTTAACTTTTCAAGAGTGAATTAGCATCAGCTTGTTTGTCCAATGATCTGAAGTTGATTTATAGCTGGTCAATAAATGATTCCAAGTCAGTTGCCCAATGAGGTTCCATGTTGGGGTTGCTGGTCAAATAAGGCTCAAAGCATCCCAAAGCCATTCCCTTCAGGTAAGAGACTATGTAATTTAACTTTCACCTGTTGTCGGGACACAAGTTGGGTTGCATTCAAAAAATCATCCTATATAAAAAATGAAACCTTTCAGCTTCTTCAGGTTGTTCCCATAGAATGGATCTGGTGTGTGTATCCTGGCAGCCCGACTGTCCTGACAATGTTGCTAGGCCATTCTGCCGAGTTTGAAGACTACATTTAAAATGACATGTTAGCAGGACCCTGAGGAGCCCTGCCATGCAGAGCTTGCCTGGGCTGAGGAGAGATAGCCCCAGGAGTATATAGTGGGGTAGGTGTGGGTGGTACTGAAGGTGCTGCCTGTACCTATTGACCAGTGTGAGGCTGTCCCTTGGTATCAGTACCCTTGTGAGAGTGTACTAATCTGATTTTTTCCTCTGCTGTGTTTATTTCCTGATTGTGATCTTTGTGCTCAATATCATCATCAACCACCTCCTCAATGTGTGAATGCTACTGAAATGGGGAGACAAGACATCATAGTTCAATTGCTGGCAGCAGGATATAACTGAAGCAGAAGGGCAGAGTGTCAGAGGCACCACATGCTTTGCACTGTAATACTGTAAAGGTGAGCTGGCTGTTCTCAGTATGGGTTGTTGATTTAGTTCAAAGGGGCATATGGTAAGAAGTGTTTTATAGAAGATAGGTCTGTTCTGAATATACTGTTAAGCACCAAGGGTGCCGAGACTGCATGAGGTAAGCACTGATGCAATGGTACCTTGAACACAATGCTGGCATGGTTTTGGCTCAGTCTAATGAGCCAAATGGATGTGGCTGGCTTCAATGTACTTGTGCATTTCACCCTTCTTCTATAATGCAACTAGATTTCATGAAAATAACTCAGGAGAGTGCTGAGAGTGTTGGCCCAAGTGTGGAGTAAGACAGAGAGGCTAATAAGTATACAGACTATTGATGTTGATATTCAGAACAAAGAAATACATACATCAAGTATGCTACTTTTATATTCAAAGAAATAGGGATGAATGACCTTGACATGTTATAGGGTAATGCAAGAAATGTATTCAAAAAGAATAAGACATTGAAACAAGATATGGAGAATTTGGTCAAATGACCAAGCATAGAACATAATCAAACCAAATAGAAACAAAACACATAAAAGAATAAGTGAGGACAGAAGGGGGTGGAATGGGATGGAATGAAGTGGAATGAACTAAGGATGAACCAAATGTACCAAGCCAAAGCCATGCACTAGTGAAGAATGACTTGTCACTTGCAGGTGGAATTAGACAGTAAGACATTTGGCTGGTACAACTAAGTGAACTGAGGCTTGGTATTGTATACTTAACATATGTATGGCAGGCACATGTCATATGCATACATGTGAGCAGGTGTATGTTGTATGTATGTGTAGCAGGTATATGTCATACATACATATGCTCGCACATCCATCTTGACTTTTATTACATTTAATATCTTCCTATTACATTCTGCTCCACTTTCCTTATTCGCAATTCTGCTCTATCTCTGATATCTGATCTGTCACTACGTTCTTTATAGGGTAACTCCATTGGGAATTTGGGTGACATATCACCCCTTAATGTCATGGAGGAGATCAAGATTAGGACATAGTATTCTGTTCTCACTTTTCATGATCCTCGGACTTTCTTATCTATTATAGGAATCTAGTCAACTCCTTATAGATTTGAAAGTAGTATAAAGATCTTGTACATTCAGTAGTTCATTCTTCAGTCAGATAATCGACTAAGATTTGACAAGATTTGACTAAGCTTCTTCCATTCATATCAGTCTTCTTTTCCACTCTTGCTTTTATAAAATTAGGGTTCAGTGTGGTCCTGATAAGGCAATTCCTTCATGAAGCTTGTGGAGGTGTTCAGAAGGTATTGGAAAGCCTTGGAAACCTGTTGAATCATTGTGTCACCATTGTAACTACTTTTACAATAAAAGAAATATAATATTCCCACAGCTGGTACTTTTGTGACTGGTTCATGTCACAAATATTAATATTATGTAAGTCATTCTTCTGGACTGACTGTTTATGTAATTAGTATTATATAAGTCCATGAATTTGTTGTACATTGTGGCCTGAGAACTTGAGCCAGGAGTTTGGAGTCACTTTTGTAGATTAGGTAATTGGCTCCATAGTTGTTGTACATTGTGGGTCCACACATTGATAGGTGAAAATATAGATGTTTTTATGATTATCCATAGGCTTCAATCTCCTTGATAATTAAGAGTTAATTACTAGAGGTAATTTACTCTTAATTGGCCAGCTAAAAACATTATAATATTTTTTGTTGCCAAGATATGGCTGATTTAAGTGGAAATTTTCTTGAGGAGAGGTTTGGATTCTGCAGGCTGATTTGGCTCGAAAAAATGACTAAAAAATAATAGGGAGAATTCCCTATTCCCTAACAAAGTTGCTCGTTTACCTACAGATGCATGTGGGTGACATCACCCAGTAAATGCAGTGGTTGAGGATCAGCTGCAAGATTCCCAGAACCAGGTGATTAGGGTGTTACCGAAGGCCCAGTGACATTTTGCTGTAACCGGAACATGTTTTGTGTAGTGGTGACTGTGCTGAGCACCATGAATGAGTAGGAGGGCATGCATGCACAGCTCATTGCTGGCATACATCTGAATGGCAGGTGGATCATGTAACCTATATTGCATGCATCCAGTGGTAGGTGGAAGGTGCAGGAAATGTCATATGGGATGGCAACAATTGCAATGGCCAGCATATAAAGGTGGTGTTATCAGAGGTGAGGTGTGGGAAGTGCCGAGAGTCTAGGACTGTTCATGGTATTAGGTAATTCGACTAGTTGTTGGGGTGGTTCGAGGTTGCAGGGACTTGGCTTCAACTTATGTGTTGCGCCCTCCTCGATCGTCTGTCCCTAATTTTGGAAAGTGGGAAAGTTTACCAGAACTGAATCAGAAACTATGATGCAGAATTAAGTCGATATTCGTACTGGCAAATAGTCCAGTCAACTGGTGTCTTATATACAGTATAGTAGACTTCCTTGATACAGATTTCAGTCAAGCTCAATTTTAGCTCAAAATGTTGTAGATTAAATTTTAAAAAAAAATATTACAGCTAAGAAGTGTCTTGAGAACATTTTTGCTCTATATTATGGAGGCAAAAAAGCTATTGTTGTGGCAGAGTAAATTATTTTGTGGAACAGGTCAAAATGTCACAGGTATAGGTCCTTGATACAAGCATGACACCTAATTCTCCATGCGTGGAACTTGCGGCCCGTTGTGATTAGTCATCCATTTCTTTGTATTACTAGTGTGTTGCATGTCATGCTTTGGTAGCCCCAATATCTTTGTGGTCAGATTAAGGTCAATTTAAGTCAAATCCCCCTTGGAGTTTTTGTAATTAGCAATAGGAGATGCATAGCTTCCCTAATGTGAACACTCTATAACAAAATCTCTCAGAAAAATTAAGCAATCACTAATTTAAGATTGTATGTTATCAAAATTGAGTAAATTTTACATGAAAATAAATTCCTCCTGAATGCAATTCTTCTCCATCCCTTATGTGGTTTGGCTTATATGTTGCTTATATGTAGTAGATTCTGTGTGAAAAACCCTGTATCACTGGAATGGGAATAGACCTTGGAAAATCAATTTGTATCAAGGAGGTATCCTGTATCAAGGAAGTCTACTATACTGTACATGTATCTAGTCCTTGTACTAACTTTTGCTGAGTAAAGACAAGGGGAGGAAAGAGTACAAGGGGCTAATACAGAATGAAGAACAAGGGAGTGAGGTACGCGATGATCCTGCATGTCGTTTATCAAAGGAGTGGAACCTTGGCCTCAGAATCTTTGGAGGTTTGGGATTATGGAACCTCAGGTTGGTACAATGGAATTCAGAAAGCAATTGTTCAGGCTTTGAATGGTCAGAAAGGTCCCAGAAACAGTGCCGGTGGTTGTGGAATTAATGTGGGTTTATTGGTGGCATGGGCCATAACAGTATCCCCCCACTAGGACTAAGCCCTCGAGGTCCTAAGCTTATTCTTGCCATGAATTGAGCAGAGAAGAGTGTGGGATTATTTTTTAGGTGTATTGGAATGTAATAGGTATTTTTTCCGAGCACCTGTCCGATGTATATAAGGGGTTTTCTCTTTCCTTGAGTTCCTTTTCTTACTCCCACCTATGTCTGGACTGGATTGCCCTTGGTGTTGACTTAAGGAGGCTGTTGGATGCCTCTGAGATGTGGAACACCATTAAGATGGATGGTCGGGATTATCTGACAAGCATGTGACGGTGTGGTGGTCTAGTCCAGAGTCGTTGGGCAGTGGCAGGTTGGTTGACTCTGGCATGTGGTTATGGAGAAGGCAGCCTCTAAGAGGAAGAGGACTCCTGGGGAGATGGGTCCAGCGCATGGCACAGAAGATATGACACCCAGAGCAGGGCGGGCTATCGGGCTGGTGGACCCAGTGCATGGTGTGGAGAGTTCGGCACCTATGATGAGGCATCCCACTGAAGAGGTGATTCTAGCAGATGTGGCATTTACGGCAGGGCCAATTTCTGAAGTGGTGGTCTTGGTGCCAGAGTCGAGTGGTGGAGGAGATGGGAAGGTGTGGATTTGTTCCATCAGCAGGATCCTTCTGATCTTGATCTAGAGCATTCTTTGTTTTACGGTGACAACTGATAGTGCTTGTTTATACTCGTTTCGGAATTCATGGTGTTTCTCATGTCAGAAGTTTGAGGGTTGTGGGTCAGTGCAGTTGTAGTGGTCATGGTAGTCATGGTGGTCATGGTGGTCGTGGTGGCTGGTTGTCGGATTGTCGCTTGGATGGTGGTGGCATCATGAGGATTTGGAGGTTGTCCTGCAATTTCAAGTCTTGATTTTGAACTGTGTCAATGGTTCAGTTCATATTAACATGTTATCAGATAGGTTCTAGTCCAAGAGAGAATCTATACATGGTACCGTTTTGTCTAAGGGATGGTACAGGTTCCATGGTAGTCAGGATTCTTCCTGAGTGGAGTTTTTTGGAGGGTCAGATTGAGTACTGAGTAAAAACTGTGGGCTCCATAGTACCAAGAATTAGTTGGGATGAAAATCTAAATGAGTAGTACTCAATGCCCTGTCGATTGATGGATGATAGCGGGTGAGCATATGGTGTCCTGGAAACTAGAATTCTGATGGAGTTTGGAGGGTCAGAGTTGTTTCCGAGGAAATGGGTCAAAATTTTTTGATGATTGGTCACAGGTGGTGAAAGTTCCTGAAAGGTTGGACATGTTGTTTGTTTTACTCCATGGGCACTGTTGGTGTTCAACACGAACAACTAGTGCCGGAGTTGGAGGCCTTGCTTCTTATTCCTCAGTTTCCAAAACATCCGAGGTTTTTAACTTCTTCTGTTATGGAGGCTGTATTCCCTTTGGTGACTGTGGTGGTGGATCTTGGGCATTCCTTGGCTGTGTGGCCTGATCTGCCACAGAAGAGGCAGAGGTTTTGTTCGAAGTGGCTTTGCCATTCTTGCAGTGTAAGTTTTCCATCTTTTCCAATTTTGGACAATAGGTCTGTGGTAGTCCTGCTGCCACTGGATGGGGTCATGGGTTGGCCTGAATTGGCTGTCTTATTGCCCATATTAGGGGCTGAATACATGGTCATGGGGGTCCTCCCTCTGTCATAGGGGCGGTCGAAGTTCTGGGTGGAGGGGGACTCTCTGACAATTTCCGATCATCGCTCCCAGTAGCGGGCATCGATGGATTGGGACAGGAGGAAGAGTTGGAGTAGGGAGTGGGGTTTTCCTACTCTGGAGATCTCGTCCTTGATCCTGCTGGGGAGTCCATTGTAGAAATGGCAATGAAGTGCGGTATCGCCCCAGTGGACGTGGGTGGCTAGTTGATTGAATTCAACTACATATTTCGTGATGTGCTGGTTATCACACATGCAGAGGTTCTCGAAGTCTGCTTAGGCCTCTCCTTCTGGGTCGTGGGAGCCAAAGTTGGTTTTGAGTTCACTAATGAACTCTGCATAATCATAGAGCCAGTCTGGCTCGTCAGGGGCAGAAAGGGCTGGTTCAAACCAGTCCAGGGTGGTACCGGTCAGGTATGAAAGTACATAGGTTACCTTGGCGCTGTTGGTATCAAAAATGTCAGGGCAGTCATGGAAGTTCAGACTATACTGCACTAGGAAAGCTTGTAGTTTCCTCGAATCGGATCCGTTGAAGGTATCTGGGTCCTGGACTTTGGCGGTGTGGGGGGCTGATAACGAAGGCCTGAGTGAGGTCGGGCACAACATTGGGTCCTAAGGTAGGGGCCCCTCCTGGATGTGCAGGAGGTGGCAGTGCTGTGGCAGGTGGTGTGACATGGGGCTGGATGACAGGGGGTGGTTGTCATGATTTATCCACTCCTTTCTCTATTACTTGTCTATTACTTGTTATTGGACTCCGCTACT
>QLPI01003726.1:7407-35681 GCA_003314275.1 Chroogomphus rutilus | reverse complement strand
GGTCCTGGACCTTGGTTTGGGGGGCTGACTTCTTGGGGCTAGACAAGTTGCTTGCCAGCATGATGATGGCCTCTGCAAGGTTGGGCACATCATTCAAGTGGTCAGATGGTGCCAATCTTGGTAGTGCTAGGGGGTTGACTGGTGGGAAAAGGAACAGATTTGACAGGGTCTAATGTGGTTTGAGGTTTGTGCTTGACTGTCCAAATTCAGATGGTGGCTCCAGGGCAGGTGCAGGGTTCTGAGGTGTGTGGACACTGGGTCCAGCAGTGGGTGGATCCTGTGGTAATGATGCATGGCAGATGGATGTGTTGTTAATGATTTGAAGCAACACTTCGAACTTATGATAAAATACCATGATAATATCATCCTGATGGGATCCACATTCTCTGATACACATCTTTCTTGGATCATCATGTCATCATTACCCTCTTCCTACCGGTTATCTATTCAAACCATTACCGCTGTAGAATGACTAGGCATGACTCAAGATACAGCTACAAAAGTACAAATGTCACCAACTGACCTTATCACTGGGGAATCCCAGCACCATGCCATTGATCACAAGCACTCAAAAGCAGCTGAATAAGTGCTTCTGGCTCATCCCAAATGAGAAAATAAATCAGTGTTGAAAACAAAGTCAATTCCCAAGTCAAACCCTGACCACCATTGTGACAATTACAACCAGCAAGGTCATCTTAAAGCCAACTGCTGGTCCAAAGGTGGTGGTAAAGAGGGACAAGGTCCCAGGCAAAAGAAGTCAAAAAAATGGACAAAACCCAAGATGTGTCAGCCACTGTTGATACAAAGCAAAACAATGATGATCTTTTCACTTTTACCTACACATCTGACCTCTTATCTGTTGCAGACACCTTACAACTACCATAAACAAGACTTGGAGCATGTATTGACAGTGGTGTAAGCAGCCACTATTGCCCTGACCAGGCAAAGTTCTTAAACTACTGACCTATTACTGGTAGAAGCATTGTTGCTGCCAATGGTTATACACTCAAAGCTGTAGGAATAGGTGATGTGTACATAGAGCTTCCTAATAGAACAAAGAAAACACAAGCCCTTCTCAAAGATGCTATTCATGTACCTGAGATGGCCTTCATACTGATTTCTATTGCTAAGTTAGCTCAAGCTCAATGTACAGTAACTTTCAAAAATGGAATGTGCACTATAAAAAAACCATCTGGAAACATTATAGCAATGATCCTCCAATCTGATGGACTCTACAGATTGGCCCCTACTGGGTTACCAAAACTGCTCGATGTTGAATATAACTGGTATACTTTGGGTCAATTCTACATTACTTATTCTATGGTATACATATGTAGGTACTTGCATTACTAGGAGATGTAGTGAGGCTGGGCATAGCCACCCAGGCTACATATAGGAGTGGGGCAGTGCTAGTTGGTTCTCCTCAGTGTCTGTCTACAATGAGGAGGTAAGAGTGCTGCCCTATTATACTACACTAGACAACTGATTACTTTGTAGTCTAACTTTGTCTAGGTAATGTATATCTCAGTGTCTGTCTACACTGAGGAGTCTAACTTTGTCTAGTTGCATAACTTACATTTGTGCCAAGTTGTCCATAATAATCACAGTTGACCACATAAATATTGTATTGGTTAAAATGTCTATAACAGAGGAAGATCGAAAGCTTGGCCATATATCTCATAGGGAATGGCATGGGTCACCCACAGGTCAAATGTGGGTGACCCGTACCCAACCCATGGGAAACCCAAACCCATCAACCCATGGGTTTTTTCCCATTGGTCGATGGGTGTCAGGTGAATGCAGTATAGTGCATATGGCACATGACACCATGGGTTGGGCCAGGTTGCAGGTGCTCTCGGCTTGACCCACACCTGCACCCAAGGACACCTGACCTGGTGACCCATGTGGGTTGGCCCAACCCATGCCATCCTCTAATATCTTATACAGTGGTCAAGCATGCCATCTCATCTGGCCAAATAACTGGCATAGAACTTGACTCAAGTCTAAAGCCAAATTTTGTAAGGCCTGCACTAAGGCCAAAGCAACACAACTGCCATTCCTAAAGTGGTCACTCACTCGTGCTACCAAATATGGTGAATGCATACACTGGGACCTCTGGGGACCTGTGTCAGTCCAAAGTCTCAGTGAGAACTCTTATGTTGTGGCATGCATTGATGATGCAACCTATGAATCTAGAATTTATTTCCAGAAAAGGAAAAGTGAAACATGTGATTTATACTCACTAGATGAAGCCTATATTGAAACCCAGACCAGTAACCACATCAAAGTATACAGGAGTGATTGAGGTGATGAGTTCCTTTTAAAAGAACTCACTGACCACTAGGACCATCGAGATACTATATACGAGCTTACAGTTCATGACTCTCCACCTCAGAATGGCACAGCCAAAAGAGGAATACAAACACATACTGAACAAGCATATGTACTACTACTTGCATCAGGTTTGCCACAATTATTATAGGAGGAAGCTATGAAGCATTCAGCATGGTTACAAAACCATACACCAACCTACTCACTAGATGGAAAAACCCACCTAGCTGGTATTCAAGAGTTCAGTGTGGCTACATATGTCAAACATCTTGACACTGGAAAATTATATGCACGTGCTCAACTAGGATGTTTTGTTGGATATGATCAGAATCCAAAAGCTTCAGGATTTACTGGCCTACCAAATGCTAACATAATATTGTTTGCAATGAAAATGACATCTCTTATAGTTAATCAACTGGACTCATTCCAGGTAATGCTTTAAATGAGGGGGAGACTGATAAAGTCATTTAGCACATACAAACTCATCACCATTCACAATCCAGTTACCCACCTTCTGAACCACCAATTCCTTCATCTGATCACCATGACCTACTCCTTGAACCACTATCTGGTAAGCCAGAACCAGACCCAGCTGATAACAATGCTGATCAAATGCTGATCAAATAGAACTTGGTCTTGCATGCTATCCTAGGAAACCTAAGGGAGTGTACCAGCTCATGCACAAAGGATTAACAGCTGCACTAGCACACACTGATGAGCAATCAGCCAACCCCACTGAAGACTTTTACATTGAATATGCCTTAATGGCTTCTGATTCTTTAACACCTTGTTTCCTCAATGAAGCTCTCCACAGCCCTGAACATAACCATTGACAAAAAATGCTTGACTATGAAATAGATCAGCCAGAAAAACTTGGCACTTGGTTTATTGAAGACTTACCAAAAGGGCAAACCCTAATCCCCAGTACCAAGGTCTTGAAAGAAAAACATGGTCCTAAAGCTTACCAAGTGCACATCATCATAGGTAGACACAAGCAGGTGGAAGGAGTCAATTATACTGAAATGTTCTCTGCAGTAGCCTTCAATTGGGAGATTCATAAAGTTGATGTAAAGAGTGTCTTCCTCAATGCCCCACTCAAAGAAACAGTCTACATGACCATTCCTTGAGGTGCCAAGAAGCCTTGGCAGGAAGGGAAGGTGTATAGGCTCCTAAAGGGGTTGTACAGTCTTAAGCAGGCTGGAAGGGGTTGGAACCAAGAGTTAACCAGGTTTTTCACTCAAGAACTAGGATTCCAACACTCAGAACTCGATCACTCTACATTCAAACTCAAAACCAAAATAGAACATATGATCATTGCCATAGCTATGGATGACATGCTTCTTACTTCCAACTCACTCATGCTGGTCTCCAAGTGAAAAATAACCTGGCACGCTATTGGGGAATCTCAGATATGGGAGAAGCTCATTGGTATTTAGGTTTTGAGATCAAGTATGATTGGAAGGCATGCATGATTTCCATTAACCAAAGTGCATACTTATAGTCTATGGCAAGAAAATTCCACCTAGCTGATGCAAAGCCAGTCACAACCCCAATGGAGCTAGGCATTTTCCTGAGTAAAGAACAGGCATCTCAGTCTGTATGATACACCATACACATGTAGAATATACCATACACAGAAGCCGTTGGTAGCATACTATGGCCAGCAATAATCTCACACCTGGATGTTGCTTTTTCTGTAGGTATGCTTGTGCAATTCATCCAGAACCTGGCACTCATTCACTAGGAAGCCCTCAAATGAGTAATTATGTACCTAAACACTACTAGAGACACCTGGCTTACATTTGGAGGAGCTGACCTTCAAGGCTTACTGCAATGCTGATTGGGCTAGTCAAGCCTACTGACACTCAATTTCTGGGTTCTCTTTCCATATGGGGGCAGGGGCTGTGTCCTGGAGTTGCAAGAAACAAAACCTAATTGTGCTCTCTAGCATGGAAGCTAAATACATCACCCTTACACATGTGGCAAAAGGTGGTATGTGTCAAGTACACATACCAAGATCCGTTAATTTGGCAGTGCCGACCAAGCAGTCATCCTACGTCTACGTCCAAGTGTCCACGCCGCATGCATATCACTTGGTATGCCAGTCTCAGCTCAGCACATCCACCACCCACACTCCTTGTCCTCACCCTCACATACTCTATACCACTCACCATCTATTAATCCCACCATGCCTACTCCTCATCCTTCGATCCACCTCACCTTGGAACTTCCTGTCCTTGTACTATCCTTGGCCATGGCCCTATTGTTTATAGACGGTCACTCCCTATTGTCTTATCCTTGGCCACATTTGCATTATTCTATCTTTTATTGTTCCATCCCCATTTGCATTCCTTCACTCTAATTTTACTCATTGTGGACAATAACCACATGCTCTGCATACCTTGTTGTCTTACATTCCTTATTCCACATGTCGCTCCTTGAAACCTATATAAGTAGGGCATGCATGTACATATTTCCTCATTCTGGGTATTGACTAGGCTTAGGCCCTTCTACCTTCTCCTCCTCTGTTAAGTCCTCTACTCAGGCCAGCATCACCGGCATCCTCCCAAGTACCCTGTCTGTTGCAAATCAGTGGCACACATAGAAGAGTAGGGAGCAACGCACATGTATGTTGAAGCCAAAGCCACTACTCCTGGCCTGTAGGACTTGGCTGTTCCCGTCCAACATCTCAGCATTCCCAAAGCTCATCAGTTCCCAAAGCTTGACAGTATGGCTACACAACTTCCTAGGTGAGATATGTGGGATAGACCAGGCATTGGTTACTATCAAATGCAACAATAATTGCTATATCAAAAGATAACAATTTCATATGCAGACAAAACACATTGAGATAAGAAATCATTATATTTGGGAGTATGTAGCTAATGAGAAGGTTGTTGTGGAATATATCCCTACTGCTGAAAACATTGCTGATGCATTTACCAAACCACTTGCAAGACCAAGATTCAATGAGCTTGCCATCAAACTGGGACTTAGGTCTGGCTAAACGGTCTCACTGCCTACTATACCTGGCATCGCTCAAGGGCAAGTGTTGAGGATACAAGTGACACCACATTGTTTTCTCTTTTTTTACTCTTAGGACATATTAGTCATGACATGTATATAAGCATCTCAGTCTCTTGACCAGAGCTGAGATTCTCTGTTTGATCTAGATCTAGTTGTAACATTATTCTAATAACTATTATACTATACATACCTGGAGTTCATGGGTAAAGCTGTGAACTCTAGTAAGCACCAATGAAAATTTCATATATTCCCTTTAAACTATGGACCCATACACATCCATGTTGAGAGCAAGTCACCTCATATCAAAAATCTCCATTATACTCTAGAGGCTGCAAGGGGTTATACCCTAACAGGTAGGATTTGAATACCAAACCAGCCATATGATCAATTTTAATTCCAATTATCATTTTCCTACTTTTATCGTTATTTTTGAATTGGTAAATACAGCCTAAGCTTAAGTCACTTCACCAAAACTTGTTCACCATTTACATAATCAATGAATTGATGTATATTTTACACCTGCTCTACAGTACAGGACAGGCAAACTCAAACCAAAAATTTTGACCTAATTTGCTGGCAAAATCGGCTCATTGAAATTGATGATAGACCATTAAAAGAAGTATCTAACATCAAAATAAAGTCAATGGTACAAGCCAAATTTTTTTCAAAACTATTTTTATTTTGGACATGTCAAAATTTTGGCCACACTCTAAAAAAAAAACAAAAAATCTGGGAAAAATATGCAATCAATAGCTACAATTAAGTAGTGTATAATTCCAATAAAATTGTAAAAAAATAACTATATACCAACTCATAAACAAATAAATACAAATCTGGCATAATCATTACTGTCAAGTACACATACCAAGTGTCCGATACATTTAGCAGTGCCCTCCAGACAGCCAGACTACATCCATGTACAAGTGCCCACATCACATGCAAGCCACTTGGTATGCCGGTCTTGGCTCAGTACATCCACCATCTACATCCCCCTTTCCCACCCTATGTCCACTCTTCCTCATTTACCAACCATTAATCCTACCCCATCTACTCCTTATTCCTCCACCCACCTCATCTCAGGACATTCTGTCCTTGTTTTATCCTCAGCCACAACCCTATTGTTTTATAGTTGGGCACTCCCTATTGTCCTATCCTTGGCCACATTTCTATTATTCTATTTCCATTGTCCTATCCCTGGTTATATTTCTTCATTCTAATTTTACTCATTGTGGACAATACCCCCACATGCTCTGTATACCTTATTGACCCACATTCCTTATTCTACATGTCGCTTCTTAACCTATATAAGTCGGACATGCATGTACATACTTCCTCATTCTGGGTATCAACTAGGCTTAGGCCCCTTACCTTCTCTTTCCTCTGTAAAGTTCTCTACTCAGGCCGGCACTTTTGGCACTCTTCGAGTACCTCCTCTGTCCCAAATTGGTGGCATGCACAGCAAGTAGGGTGTAATACACGAGTACATTGAAGCCAAAGCCACTACTTCCAGCCTGCAGGACTTGGCCGTTCCCTGCCCACATCTTTAGCATTACCAAAGCTTGACAATTACCCAGCATTGAGATGCTGTATAATACCTACTGGCCACTGTCCAAAATGCAAATGAAACATTACTGGACTATGAAATCAATATAAGGATCAGGTTACTGAAGCAGATGAACATATAAAGCCTCCAACAACACCTACAGATTATAAATCTGACAGGGAATTGCCAACTTCTGCGAACATTTTTTACAACTGTGCCATGGGTGGAATGAATTTTGGTTTGGAGGGAGAGGAGACTGATAGTGAAGGAGCCTCTGAAGTAGACAATTATGAATATGAGGACTCAGAAGAGGATCCAGATTCAGAATGGGACAAGGATGATCTTCAAGAAAGGCTCTTTTATTTTGCTGTCAACTAGGGAGATGACTTAAAGGATGAAGATTGGATGCCACCTCAGTTGAGGAAAAAAAATGGTAAGAAGGCAATGGTACATTCACATTGAACCCTGATTGTAAATAAAAATATTTACAATAAATTGGGACTTAAAACAGTTCTTGAAGAAAGGGGTTTCAATATTCAAGGCAAAAAATCAAAGTGCAAACCTATTTGCCTATAACACAAACTGCTGCATGGCTTGCATCCTCAGTCACCAAGATGATTTTACAAATCAATTTCTCAGCTGGAGGCACTTATTCACAATGGAGGACATGAATGTATCTTCTTGCCTAAATTTCATTGTGAGATGAACCCTATTGAGATGGCAAGTATTTATTTTATTACTTTCTTGCATTATTTTATGAAACTAAAATATGACAATAATACTGGGGATGGGCAAAACTCCATTATTGGGAAGTTCCAAAGAAGAGATTTGAGGATACAAAGACAGCTGCAAAAGAATACCTTGATACATAACTGTTATGATGTGAAAAGATGACATAATCGTAATTATATGTAAAATCTCCCAAAGGTGAAACAATGGCAAGGTTCAGGGCAGGTGTCAGGAACTGTACACTGGCATGCCCGACTATTCAATTCAGCCCACTCAGCCCAACTCCACTCTCGCTCGCTTATCCAACCATACACCCTCAGCCCATGGACTATATGCACCTCATGTATCTGTCTTGGCCTCACATGCTCCTGACAATTCACTCCACTCATTTACGTCACACTCCATATGCTCGCTATTCCATTCTGTCTTCATTTACGTTTAATATCCTTTCATTTTACGTTTTATTCCGTTTTCATCTATTCGCTATTACGTTCCTTAGGGTAACTCTGTTGGGAATCGGAGTGACACATCACTCCACAATGTCACGGAGGAGATCATTATTTGGGGCATAGTATTTCTGTTCTCGCTTTTCACGATCCTCGGCTTTCTCATTCTATTATAGGAATCCCTTCGACTCCTAATAGATTAGAAAGTAGTATAAAAGATCTTGTACTCATAGTTCAGTCTTCAGTCAGAAAATCAACTTTGATTTGACTAAGGTTCCTCTGTTCACTTCTGTTCTGTCTCACTCTTATGAAATTGGGGACCATGCGGTCTAGTGGGTGCAATGCAATACGTTGAAGCCAAGCCCTAATCAGAATCTTGCCATTGCCTTGCCTTTGGGAGATTAATATATATTACAATTACGTCCTTTCTCTACATTGTAACAGCAGGGCAAGGCTTCAACTTGTATGTTGCACCCACCAGATCGCACAAGCCCTAATTTCGGAAAAGTGAGGCAGAGAATTAACTAGTAGAGAATCAAGGTTGATTATCTGACTGAAGACTGAACTACTGAAGTACAATATCTTTATACTACTTTCAAATCTACTAGGAGTCGAAGAGATTCCTATAATAGAATGAGAAAGCTGAGGATTGTGAAAAGCAAGAATGGAAATACTACATTCCAAATAATGATCTCCTCTGTGACATTGGGGAGTGACGTGTCACTCCGATTCCCAATGGAGTTACCCTAAGGAATGTAATAGCAGATCGGATATAAGAGACTGAGCGGAATTGCGAATAAATGAAAGTGGAGTGGAACGTAAATGAAAGGATATTAAACATAAATGAAGACGGAATGGAATAGCAAGCATATGGAGTGTGATATAAATGAGTGGAGTGAATTGACAGGAGCATGTGACGCCAAGACGGATACACGAGGTGCATATAGTCCATGGGCTGAGGGCATATTGTTGAATAGCGAGCGACGGCATAGTTGGGCTGAGTGGGCTGAAATAAATAGTTGGGCATGCCGGCATATGGTTCCTGACAATAACCAGCTGATGTGATATGGTGGTTTATAAATGGTTCTTGGAAATTCATGGCTGCTGTTAAGTCTGGGTAATGCCAATAGTGCAGACAGGGAGTTGGCCAAGTCCTGCATACCGATTGGGGTGGCTTGGCTTCATGTGTTACGCTGACAGTAAAGTAATTGATCTCAACCATGTTCCAAATTAGACTCCAACGGTGCTCATCCCATATCACCTTCACTGTCACCACATTGCACAGCCAACCATTCTATTCAGCACTCCAATCTTCAGACTCCCAATTTGTCATCATGTCTTCTTCAGAGCTCATTCCCATGCAATGCTACAATACCCAGGACACACATATCTAGACAGAACTATTAACACATCATTATCTTCGCGTACCTCCCCCAGCACATTTCTCACTCAGAAGAAGATCCCATCCAATCTACACTCAGTCATATACGATAGGAGATGCAGTCTATTTCTCAGAAAGCTGAGAACCATACATATTTCTTGGAATGACGTCTAGACCAGCATATCGTGATAGGAGTAGAGTGGAATACAAGGCAGAGTTCAGGGTACCATCCCATCCTGATTACCCCACCCACTCCATTCGACTCACTCTTAAACACAAAATGAGAGTGCACAACTGTATACCCATTAGTCCTCCTACTCCCAGACCCCTATCCTTGGATTGGATACTGGAGAAATTGCAGACGATATTGTTATGATAGGATTTTAAGATGAAATAATGTAGGGAAAATGAACACTCATGATGAGCTCATGAGTGGTCAGACCAAAGCTGACACTTGGATTGTTATTATTACAGTTAAAAACTAAGCTACTTATACAGGAAAAATATGCTAATGTATGGAAAATATTTTCATGTGCATGCGTGTCATATATGATGCGCACGAGTCACAAGTCACAAGCAAGTCACTCATGTGTGACAAAAAAGGGAAATGGTGTGCTTGGTGATGCAATAAACAACATCGCGGCAATGGCAATAATAGTAAGAAATGAAATGAAAGAAAAATAGAAGAAAAATAGAAATAATCACGAGGAAAACAAAAATCATAATGAACCAACTTTTTGACTTTCTAACAGATATGTTGCCTGTGACCTGGAAATACTCCGAGATGACTCAGTCCCCTGACTCATCCTAAGGCCCCTCAGGAGTAGTAGACAAGGTTGTTAGATGTTTATTGGTGGAGTTCCTTATTGTTTCTTTTATATGTTTCCTCTTTTCTTGGCTTGACTCAGACCTGTTTCCTATTCTGTTAGTCTTTTCTCATTGTTACTCATCATCCTTACCTTTTTGGTTAGTCTCCTCCTATCATAGCCCCTAGCCCCTATTCGTGCAGCCTTGATGCTGTATCATTTCTCTAGGTTTTCTCTATAGTTTCCTCTTTTGTATACTTTGTTCTCATCCTTTGTCATTCAACTGACATAGCCAACCTCTCGCATCGCTTCATATCCTTGCTTGGTTTTTGTATATAAAGGCCTCTGGCTCACCTCTGTAATAACGAGTTCACAAGTTAAAGCCCCAAGTCAAGTCTCCAAGTCTAAGTCAAGACTAGTATAGAAATGTCTAGACTATTGTACTCAAGTCCAAAGCCAAAGTCCAAGTTTTAGTCAGCATGACACATTCATGTCTCAGGTCACATCCCTGTCACATCACATCCTAATCACTCACATTCTATTTGGGTTCGTACATTGCTGTGTCACAGATTATATTCCCGCTGTGCCAAACGACTATGTTATATCCCACCACAGAAAAGGACCGGTGCAGACAGGCTTTTAGATATTAATTACCTAGAGCAACTCTACAGTGCCCTGCTCTTCCATGTGTGCCACTAATTTGAACAGAAGAAAGACCCAGGAGAGTGCCGAAAGTGTTGGCCCAAGTAAGGGACTTCAGACAGAAGAGGGGAAGACAAGAGAGGGTAAACCAAGTTGATATTCAGAGTGAGGAACTATCTACATACATTTACTACTTATATAGGTTAAGAAGCAAGATGTAGAATAAGGAATGGAGAACAATAAGGTATGTAGAGCATGTGGAAGTATTGATGAGATTATGAGCAAGTACAGTAGGATTGAAGAATTCTTTAGGCAGCTATTTAATTTATCTCCTCAGTGTAGTTAATAACTCAGTATATATTCGGAAATATACCTATTTAATTTATCTTACAAAAGAATTAAAAGAGAAATTAGCCCTGAGGCTTTGTACATAATATTATACAACTCACCTCCTCAGTGTAGTTAATAACTGAGGAGGGAGGCTTGCGTGGGTCGTGTCTCACCCGCATATACCTTGCAGCCAGCCCTTGACCCTATCGAAGGTTTGAGCCAGGCTGCCGGTTCCAAATCCAGGGAGCCGGCCACGCTAGTCGCGTCGTGCATGGACAAGCGCCCGTAAGTAGCGTACATAGTAGAATACGAATAACTCCCTCAATAATGAGGGTAAAAATACAAGTAAAATTGAGAAAAATAAAGAGTTCAAAGGCGCACAGAATGATACCGAAATCGATATGATTTTACAATATATTGAGAGTTGCTCTCTCAGGGGTGAATGCAAGTTTGCACCCAACAAGTATTATCCACAGTGATCCAGAATAGAATAAAGAATGTGGACGAGAATAGAACAATGAAAATAAGATAATAGAAATATGGCCAATAATAGAATAATAGAGAGTGACCGAATATAACAATAGGGTCATGGCCAAAAATAAAACAATGGCAAAATCCTGAAATAGAATAGGTCGAGAAATAAGGAGTGGACGGGACAGGATTAGTGGATAATGAGTGGGGGAGAATGGATGAGGGATAAGAATGGGGAATGTGCCAAGCCAAGACCAATGTACCAAGTGTACCAAGTGACATATGTGTTAATTGGTCACTTGCGCATAGGATTAGGCTGATCATCTGGTCAGCACTGCCGAGTTACTAGGTGCTTGGTACATGCAATTCCGATCAGGGGTGATGAAGATATGGGCAATTCAAATCAAGGGCCCATTGACTCAGTTTTGTGAGAGGGTATCAGAGACATAGTAAGTTGCAATTCTAGTACTTGATATTGCCCCCCTTAGCCTTATTTACTGCCTCAAGTCTTCTAGACATACTCTCTATCAAATTCTGACACACCTCTGGTGGTATGTTATTCCATACCTCCTCTACTCTCTCCCAAATTTACCAAACTCCCTTGGGTGGTGTTGGATACTCCTTAAGCCTGTTTTTTTGCATAATCCCAGAGGTGCTCAATAGGATTAAGATCTGGAGAGTGTGTAGGCCAGTCAAGGAGAGTGATATTGTTGTTTTCTATCCAGTTCTTGGCCTTCTTTGACTTGTGCTTTGGGTCATTATCCTGTTGAAAAATTACCTGTTCCTCAGGAATTCCACTTTCCTCCAGGCTGGGCAGCAGGTGGTCCTCCAAAATGGACACAAACTGATCAGTATCTATCTTCCCCTCAATCCTGCAAGATGTCCAACACCATTCCACCCCATACACCCCCATCCTATAAATTTTCCCCCTCCACACTTGACTGTCCCCTGCACCTCTCTCTCAATCAACCCCTCCCCCTTCTGTTTCCAGACCCACTGCCTCCCATCTGACCCAAACCTGTTGATTTTGGTATCATATGACCAAATGATCCTCTTCCAGTCCTCTACAGTCCACTCTCTGTGCTTCAAAGCAAAGGCCAACCTCAGCTGTCTATGCCTTGCACTGAGGAAGGGCTTTTTCTTCTTCACCACAGCCTTGAATGAATGTTTCCTGAGAACTCTTCTGACTGTTTCTGAGGAAACTGGGTGGGGGATAATTGTATTGATGTGTTTGGTGACCTGAGTAGCATTGGCAGCTCTGCCAGTAGCAATTTGTGATAAAATAGCATGTTGCTCTCTAGAGGAAAGCTTGGGGGGATGACCTCTAGAGAAGCAGGGCTGGTTGGGATGGAGAGTTCTGAGAGTCCTGGATACTGTGGACTGGTTGAGGCCAAGTCTTGAAGCAGTAGTGTGAGTGGAATGACCATGAGAGGCCAAGGAGAGGATGTTTTTTTTTTGAGCAGAGGAAGTGGGGTGCATTGGAGTGTAGTGAAGTTCTGGACATGTTGGAGGGGATTAAATACCTTAATTTGAGTTCTCATGAAACATAAGGTTATCATAGTAACCATCTATCAAGGGTTGCATGTTATATAATAGATGGAGAATCAGATTCTGATTGTTCTGATACCATCTCACAAAACTAAGTCAACAGGCCCTTGATTTTAATTTCCCATATCTTCATCACCCCTGATCGGAATTATATAATTTTTTAATAGTTGCATAGCCCTGATCAGATTCTTTCTTTGATACACCAACACTTTTTTCATATATGTTTTACATTCAAAGCTATTCAATGAATAGTCCAAAAGAACCAAACATTGACTCAGTTTTGTGAGTCACTATACATGCACATGTGACACCATAGATTGGGCTGGGTTGTGGGTGCTCTCAGCTTGACCTGCATCTAGGGAATGGCATGGGTTAGGCCAACCTACACAGGTCACTGAGTTGGGTGTCCTTGGGTGCAGGTATAGGTCAAGCTGAGAGCATCCACAACCTGGCCTAACCCACAGTGTCACACATGTGTGTATGACATGCACATGCACATGTATGACATGAATGCACCACACACACCATATGCACACATGTATGACACTGTCAGGGGACTACTGGTTTATTCCCCTTTCCTTCCTTTTCTTCCTTTATTTCCCTTGTTTTCCTTATCCCTTTTGCTTATATTACTTCTTTAATCATTTCTCTATCTTCCCTTTTCATATGTTTACTGTAATCCCTTCCCCTGAATCTTCTATTGTCTTCTTTGCTGGCTGTGACAGGTTTGTTATGTCACAGTCACAGTAGCTATACAGTCACTGCTTAGGTAAGGGGGTCCTTAGTTCTTTCTCTTTTAGACCTCCCTACAAGGTAAGTAGGTCACATGTATCTAGTTACATTGTCCTTTATATATTTACTTCTGGACCTCTCTACCAGTGTCTGATAGTGTCTGTGGGTAAACTTAGGGTTTGAGTCCCTGGGTTAGACCCTAGGTAGGTCACAGGGCTGGGTGGTATCCTGCTGTTGGTCTCCCAGCAGGTACTGGAATCAGTACCCAAGTAGGTTGCCTTTACAGACATGCACTCGCTGCATACATGACACCACGGGTTGGGCCAGGTTGCATGTGCTCTTGGCTTGACCTATACCCGTACCCAAGGGCACCCAACCCGGTGACCCATGCAGGTTGGCCTAACCCATGCCATTCTCTATCCCTACCTACACCCACATACAATGACACCTGATGTGCAGGTTGGCCTAACCTATGCCATTCTCTAGTTACTGAACAAGCCATGATGTCAATTGAAGCTATACTTAATTTAAATTTACCTCATGACATCGAGATTTGGGGTGAAAAGTTGTGCTAAAAAGGTCCAAAAATTTGGTCACCTGTCAAGCGTCGGATACTGACGGACTTCGGTACTGCCGAGGGGTGTTGGCGAAGAGGTCAGACGGACTATGGCCAAGTCCTGCAGGCCAAGAGTAGTGGCGTTGGCTTCAACGTGCTTGTGCGTTGGGCCCTACTTGCTGTGCGTGCCACTGTATTTTCCACAGACGGGTACTCGAGGGGATGCTAATGATGCCGGCTCGAGTCGAGGACTTAACAGAAGAGAAGAAGGTAGAAGGGCCTAAGCCTAGTCGATACCCAGAATGAGGAAGTATGTACATCCATGTCCTACTTATATAGGTTAAGAAGCGACATGTGGAATAAGGAATGTGGGACAATAAGGTATGCAGAGCATGTGGTCATTGTCCACAATGAACAAAATTAGAACAAGGAATGCAAAGTGGGGATAGAACAATAAAAGACAGGATAATAGAATCGTGACTTGAGATGGGACAATAAGGAGTGGCCGAGTATAAAACAATGGGGGCGTATCCGAGGATAATACAAGGACAGGAAGTCCCGAGGTGAAACGAACCGAGGAGTGCGGATGGCAGATGTGCTGAGCCGGGACCGGCGCACCAAGTGTTATGCAGGCGACGCGGGTACTTGGTCGTGGATATAGGATGATTGCTCGGTCGGCACTGCCAGCGGATGGGCCTCGGTACGTGGACTTGACATCACCCTTGAAACTCATTGGAAAAACTTCAGAACATGTTTTCTAGACATTAGTTTGTTACAAAAAATTCTCGATCACTCAAAACCATATTGGTTAAGTTTGTCTGTCCTGTACTGTACTTGTGTTAAGCACCGAGAATGCCGACAATTCATGGGCTAAGTACTATTGCAATAGTACTGACTTCACAATGCTGGTGGGAATTGGCCAAGTCCTGTAGACCGATCGGGGTGGCTTGGCTTCAATGTACTCATACATTGTGCCCTACTTTCCATGCATGCCACTGATTTCAGACAGAAGAGGAACTTGGGAGAGTACCAAGAGTGTCAGCCCGAGTAGAGGACTTTAGACAGGAGGAGGGAAGAGAAGAAGGTGTATGCCAAGTCGATATTCAGAATGAGGAACTATCTACATCTATGTTCTACTTATATAGGTTAAGAAGTGAGATGTGCAATCAGGGTGGCATAAGACATGGAGAAAAGAATAAGGTATGGAGAACATGTGAGAGTATTGTCCACAATGCTCAAGAATAAAACAATGAGACGTGGCCGGGTATAAGATAATAAGAGTGTGACTGAGAATAAGACAATAGAATGTGACCGAATATAAAACAATAAGGTCATGACTGAGAATAAAATAATAGAAATATCCCAAGGTGAAAACAATAGAAAATGTCCCGAGGTGAAAACAGGCCGAGAAATAAAGAATAAACAGGGTGGAAATAATGGATAATGAATGAAGGAAGAGTGGATGATGAATGGAGTGGGAGATGTGAATGATGAATGTACCAAGCTGAGACTAACGTACTTAAGTGACTTGTATATGGCTTGGTCACTTGTGCATGGAATTAGACTTGATGTTCAATCAGTACTACTGAGTAAACCAATGCTCAGTACATGTACTTGACAACTTGATAAGCAAAGAATCTTAACCAGAGATTTTTGGCAATCTTTGGCAATTTTAGGAAGGCTTGTCCAATCGTCCGAACAAACTTCACAAAATTTTGAAGGCCTCTGCAAGAATCCAGCCAAATCTGGGAAAATATGGAGCTGTTATGGCCCATGCCCCCAATAAACCCTCATTAGTCTCCCCAACCACCCGCACCTTTTCTGGGACTTTCCGACCATTAAAAGCCTGGAACGATTGCCTTCTGCAAATCTGTTGCACCAACCCAAAGTTCCAAAATCCCATACCTCTGCAATTCCAAGACCTAGGTTCTGCTCCTTTGATAAACAACATGCAGGATCATTGCATACCTCACTCTCTTGTTCTTCATTCTCTATTAGCCCCTTGTATTCCTTTCTCCCCTTGTCTTTACTCGGTAAAAGATAGTACAAGGATTAGTTATATGTATATAAGCCCCCAGTGGATTGGACTATTTGCCAGTACAAATATCGACTTAATTCTGCATCGTTACCATCCCAAAAGTTGAGCCACTGGTATCTCGGTCCCTTCCTGATCCAGAAGAGAGTAGGCAGGCACTCATACTGACTCTAACTTCCGCAATCCCTGTCCCATCTCTACCCAGTTTTCAACACAGTCAAACTTGCTCCTGCTCCTGAGGACCCAATCTGGGGGAGACAGACTAGAGCACCCCCTCTACTGGAATTAGTAGAGGGGGAGGAACACTATGTAGTGGAAAGAGTTCTAGATAGCCATCTGATGCAGGGTCAATTATACTTCCTGGTGACGTGGTAGGGATATGGTTATGAGGAGAATATGTGGGTAGCAGAAGAGGACATGGCAGCACTAGTCAAGATCCAGGAGTTCTACCAGTTGCACCCAGGGGCACTCTGACGCATTCAGGCAGTGGCCTTCAAGTCCCTGATGTCCCATGCTTCGAGGATGCAGCACTCTAGAAGGGGGGGCGATGTTAGGGGATGACCTGTCTATTTTCCTAAACCAAGCACCAGTCACCCAGCTAGCAGGCTGATATGGTCTGCCAAAGTCTTGGCTCAATGGGACAACAGCGACAGATGAGAGAGACACCTATGGAGAAGAGGACTGAGGAATGGGAGTTGGGAGAACTCGACAGACTTGCCCCTATGAGATTACAACCAACCGACCTTCCCATCATGAGCCAGGCCGAGACACTAAGGCCCTAGGCCAGACTCCTGGGGTTGGGCCTATGGGTGTTTGGTAGATCGTACCACTGGAACTAGAGGAAGGGTAGCATATAATAGAGAAGCGGTGTGTGGGTACAGGGTATATAGAATGTGGGACTCGCTAGCAATGGGGCTTAGGTTTTCCTCTTAGGTTTTCCCTGTCAAGTACACATACCAAGTGTCAAGTAATTCGGCAGTGCCGACTGGACAGCCAGACTACATCCATATACAAGTGCCCACACTGCATGCAAGTCACTTGGTATGCCAGTCTTGGCTCAGCACATCCACCATCCACATTCCTTGTCCCTATCCCTCATCCACTCTGCCCCATTAACCATCCATTAATCCCACCCTACCCCCTCCTTAATCCTGAACCCATCTTACCTCAGGACATCTGACCATTGTTTTATCCTCAGCCATTACCCATTGTGTTATAGTTGGGCACTCCCTATTGTCCTATCCTTGGCCACATTCCTATTATTCTATTTTCATTGTCCTATCCCCGTTTACATTCCTCCATTCTATTTTTGCTCATTGTGGACAATACCCACATGTTCTGCATACCTTATTGTCCCACATTCCTTATTCCACATGTTCCTTTTTAACCTATATAAGTAGGACATGCATGTATATACTCTCTCATTCTGGGTATTGACTAGGCTTAGGCCCACTACCTCCCCCTTCCCCTGTAAAGTCCTCTACTCAGGCCTGCACCTTCAGCACCCTCAAGTATCCCTTCTACTCCAAATTAGTGACACACATGGAAAGTAGGATGTAACACACAAGTACATTGAAGCCAAAGCTACTACTTTCAGCCTGCAGGACTTGGCTGCTCCCTACCCACATCTTTGGCACTACCAAAGCTTGACATTCCCCCATTGCTAGGTAAAGTCCTTTTCCTTGTATATATACAAGAGTAATTGAGACTTAGGATTTCCCCCATTGCTAGGCCCTGTGTGACAGTCTTCAGGTACCACTGGGGTTGCCCTTACACTCAAGTTGCTGTTCCAGTCCTCAAAGAAAATAAGTCCATCCTCTCATTTGGAAAATAATGGCTGCTGAACATTTCTCCAGCCGGCTTCCCTTCTGATCTCACTGCATACTTTGAAAAATAAGGATCTGTCTTGTAACTGCAGACAAATTTTTCTGTTTCCTTTGCATGGATCTGAAAGAGCAGGCTAAATGTTTTAGCTGCTTGGAAAGGCATGGAAATTCTCTTATGGTGTGTCTCAGTTTCTACAGCAGTCTGCAGTGTACTGATCTCCAATTTTTTGTTTTCTTCTTCGAATTGGGCCATCAGCCTTAAGGTTCTGGCCTCAAATTGGGGAGCAATTTCTTTGTAGAAATCAGTGAGGAAATCCTGATTTGAGTTCAAGATCATGTGCACTGACCCATCTTTAGTAGGGCCTTCTTGGTACAGCCCCCTCCTTCTGAGTTGGGAGATGGGGTCTACATTAGAGTGGACTCTTCTGGCTCTGTGCACAACTTGGATATCCGGGTAGGCTGCAAACACTGTTCCCCAGGTAAGGAGTCTCCTGTTAACATTTTGGAAAGTTCTTCTCCAAACTAATGCTGCATGGTCTGTAACAGCTATCATCTTTTCTCCCTCAATGTAGTGCTGGAATTTCACCAGTCCATCTCTCAGGGCAAGAGCTTCCCTTTCAGTGGGTGAGCAATTCCTTTCAGCTGGTTTGAGTGTTCTTGACCAATATGCAATGACTCTTTCCACTTTGACAGTGGTCTCTTCAAATCTGGGTTCCATGAAACTTCTTCAGGTGGGCTGTTATCTTTATTGACTGGGATGACTAGGCTGGGAACTTGAAGTCCTTCTTGGTGGACTTTCCTTAACTTCTTGTAAGTCTTGGTTCCCTTTAAAGCTCGGACTTTGATAGGCTGAACTTGTTACAAGATGGCTGCTATGCCTACATCACAGGCATCTGAATATATCCTGTAACCCAGGCCTGGGACAGCATAGGCATGAACTGGTGAGCTAACCAGTGCTTCCTTGGACAGTTTAAATGCTTCTTGCTGAGTTTCTCCCCATTCCCATTTGGTGTCCTTTTTCAGCAACTTAAACAAAGGGGCCACTAGCCATGCATAAAAGGGGATGTATGCAGCAAAGTAGACCATCATTCCCAAGAAAGTTTGTAATTCATGTAATTTTTTTGGTTCAGCTAGATCTACTATAGCATCAACTTTTTCTTTGTAAGTTGAAAGTCCAAGTCTGGACACCTTTTGTCCTAGGAGGAGGAGAGATTGGTGTGCCAAATGGCATTTGTCTGTGGTGACAATGTAATTCCAGATTTACTGACTGCTTGGAACACTTGGTCTAAATGATTCAAGTAATCTTCAAAGGTTTTTGAATATATCACAATATCATCAATGTAAACCCGTGCAAAGATCCAGAGATATGGGGCCAGGACATTTTGCATGACTCTTTGGAAAATGGCTGGACCATTTCTATAGCCAAATGGCATCCTTTTAAACTGGTAAAGTCCCCTGTGTGTCCAGAATGCTGTTTTCTCTTTAGCTTTATCAGCCCTTTTTAACTGAGTAAATCTGGCAAGAGCATCCAGGGTAGCTAACGAATTTGATCCGGTGAGGGCCTGAAGAATAGTGTCCTGTCTTGGTAGTGGAAACTCATCTGGGACTACTCTCTCATTGAATTTCCTATAATCAATACACATCCTTGGTTTTCCTGATCTGTAGATAATAAGAACCAGGAATCCCCAAGGGCTTCTGGATGGTTCAATTACTTCTAACTTTATCCAGGTATCCATTTGTTTATCAATGATTTCTTTTTTGGCAGGGGAAGCATTGTAGGGTGGCAAAGAAATTTCCTTTGCTCCTGGCCTCAAGTTGATTTCAACCCGGGAATCATAATTCCCTAGGTGCCCATCGAGCCCAAATGCATCCTTGTTTCTGAGCACCACTTTTTCTAAGCCCTTCCTTTGACTAGCACTTAAATCAGGTGAGAATTTGAGTTCTGAAATCAATTGAGTGGTCGGAATATCTTCTGTGGGTAAATCTTGAGTTTTGGGTCCTCCAGGTATAATTTCTGGCTCAGGATCATCTGGACCTAGATATATGCACTTTTCTTTCTCAATTCCCAACTTCTCTGTGACTGCTTTAATCAGGTCAGCATGTTTCTGCAATTTCTCAGCCTGTTTTGAATTTCCTTTGTAATTTTTCAGCCAGGAAGTGGGGTTCCAGGCATAACCCAATAATTGTCCTTGATAGATTATGACTGGTCCTTGCAAGAAGTTTGACACATAAAGATGGGGATTATCTCTTGAAAATAAAAAATCTGTGATGCCATAACAATCTTCTGGGCCCTTGTTTGAGTGAATAATTTTGTCCACAAAGACATTCTCAGAATTTCCTGGGAAAAACACTTTGACAGGGACCAGGGCTGCTGATTGGGATGGAATGCAGGTTTCCTGGGAAGCTCTGACATTTGAGTCTAGGATTCTTTTTCTGATCTGTTTCTTGAGATTCTTGGCATGCCTGTGAGCCTTGAACTTGGCAAGCAGTGATGGCAAGTTGGGGATAGTCCTAATTTTGAATGTATGGCCATCCTCTCCTTGTAGATGAGCTCCAACAGAATTCTGAATGATGGTTCATCTTCCTGAGTTCCCAAACAATAGATAGGTGGAGGATTCATCTTTGACAATAGATATGGAGTACTGGTCTGCAAAATTGTTTCCTAAGATTACTGGAGTGGTCATTCCTTTGATCACATAGGCTTCTACATCAATTTGGACAGCTCCAGCATCTGTTTCAAAGATGATGGGTAGATTGACATATCCTGAGATTTTTGATGTCCCGGTGACCTGAATCAAATTAACTTTCTGACCAGTCTTGACCTTGGGTGGTTTGTCCATTCCTGACAGAGCACTTTGGGAAATCAGTGTGATATCTCACCCAGAGTCTGCAATCAAATTCTGTTGATTTTTTCATATTCTCCTAGCCAAACTTTGGTAGTGGTGGCATTGGTTCCAAGAAAAGCACACCCTGCTGGTCTGGACATGTGTTTCTTTAGCTTTAACAATGCATTTGGGGCAAGATTGACAAGATTGGTTATCCCTAGGAGTGAAGGGGCCTTCTCAGCTTCTCTCATTAATTGTCTCTTTTCCCTGTGATTTTTTGATGATTTAATAGGAATTTTCTTGTCAGGTTCAAGAAGAGGAGAAGTTGGTGGAGAAAGGGGAGATTCTGAATGATTGTCTGATCCCCCCAGCCCAGATATATCCCTTAACTTGTGGAGTATGGGCTGAATGACATTACAGTGAGCTTCAGGGGTGTCTCCAGTAGTTTCCTGTGTGTCAGGGATTTCTTCAACAATTTCTGTGGTGGTTTGATAAACTTGAGCTTGTTCATCATCCATAAGTTTTTCTTCCAAGCTCAGTTGATCATAAAGATTGTCATAATCTTCCTGAGTCTGGGGGTGAGTCAGTCTGTTATCAAGTATTAATTGAATCTTCTTCATTCTGTCCCAATATTCTGACCAGGTTTTTCATTAGCTACACGGTAGCTGTGTATTTGATTGTGATTGGCGTAGCCCCATTGGGCTGGTCACCCTATTCTACTTTTTGTAAGTCATTTAAACAACTTCGTATATCTGATGGAACGTGGGCATCTGTGAGGTGGAAGACAACGAATATATCTATTATCTCTTCCGATATTCGTCGTTGGTTCCATTGGAGTTGCGGAATCCCGTTCTCTTGTAGAGTTGATTTTAACCAGAACGATTCAGGTACTTTCGAGCAAAGGTTATTCTGCCCCTCTTCTGACAATGTCATTCATGCATATATATACATCAGGGCATCGGGGCTAGCAGCGTGTTGGCTGTAGGTGCCGGTTAGATAGGTGATATTTACAAACCTACAGAGCGTGGGAGGGCCATGGGAATATATTATGGGGTGGTTTTTCTCAAACCATAACCATTCAAGTTATCATGGTGAAACTCGATTTTTTTCTTTCTTTCTTTAGGGTGCTCTAATTGGGCCTGCACTTGCCCCTGTGGTTGCTGGGATTATGACAGAACAAGTCCAATATCATGTCCACTCTCCCCGTAATTTTGAAATTTACTGTAAGGCTGGTTTTTGTTTTTAATAGTGCGTAGATATTCCCATAGTAGTCGCGGGACTTGGCGGGCGTTCCAATATCTTCTAACTGCTATGGGGACATCTTGGTTTGCGATGATGTTTTTTTTCTTGCCGGAGACGAGCCATTTGCGTGGGGTGGACCGGTTGCCAGAGAGCCGACGAGGTGAGGCGAAGAAGAGATGGATATGGGTGTGATTGAATCCGTTGAGAGCGCTGAGCTTACTAAAGTATCGCAACATCCTTGCAATCGTTAGTGGCTCTTTCTTTTATCTATTCCTTAATAGTATTTTTTTTATCCATTTTCTAACTCCTACTTGATCAGAGCTTGACTTCGTCGTTTGTCTTACTTACGACATACAGTACGTATATCATCTTCGTTTCCTATTTACATGAGCTACTCATAACGGGTTGAACGATGGTGAGGTCTCGTTGTGCCCTTGACTTATACACTGGTGAGTTTCGCATATTCAAGCTACGCATATATGGAATACATGATATTATCACTTCTTCACTTCTTTGGGACCCAGGGTCCGCGATTTGGAATATCCAACGCAGCGATCCTCATCAGACTTTAGCTCGCTCAAGGGTTGGGTAATATCGGTGCGCGCTCGGATCACTGTAATTGACCCACGGTCAATTCGTGGACAGTTTTTTTTTATTATTTTTATTTTTATTTTTTAACTAGGAGTTAGTTGGCTCCAGGTTGTCTGGACATACTTCTGATAGCACCGTTGCTCGCTGGTTGGAACGTCCTTCAGGGCAATTGGTTGTCGTCGTCGTCGTCGTCGTCTTCTTCTTTCTTCTTTCTTCTTTTTCTGTGACCGCGGTTCTGATTTGCCTCCCCTCCCCCCTCCTTCTTACTCGGTACAGCTTCAACCACGGTCAAACTTGCTGTGCTGGCTCCAGGATCTATGTACAAGAATCCATCTATGACACATTTGCAAAGAAGTTCGTTGCCCACATCAAGAAGCTTCAGCTCGGTCATCCCCTCGAGCATGGTACCGCTCAAGGGCCTCAGGTATCACAAATACAATTCGATGTACGTTATGTTATATTCATCGCAACTTCGATCCCTATGCAATCGTCATCGTGGTGATTGATGGGGTGTTGCTTTTCATTTTCTCATTTTTCATTTTCTCATTTTTCTTTTTTTCTTTTTTCATTTTTTCATGTTTCATTTTTTCATTTTTTTTCTTTTCCGGCGCATCATGGGATACATCGAGGATGGTATAAAAGCAGGCGCTCAAACCATCATCGGTGGCAAACGTCACGGAACCGAGGGATACTCTATCGAACCTACCATCTTCACCAACACTTCTCCTGATATGAGGATCGTTCGTGAAGAGATATTCGGACCGGTCGGAGTTCTTGTTGAATTCAAAGACGAGGAAGGTACGTAAAATAAACTTTGTATCCTTGTAATTTGTTCTACGTGGCTCTCATCAATCCTTCATCACTCATTACATGCAGACATTATCAAGGTGGCTAATGACACAGTATACGGCCTCGCGGCTGCCGTGTTCTCGAAAGATATCAGTCGTGCCTTCAGGGTTGCCCACAAACTCAAGGCTGGCACAGTCTGGGTAAACTGCTGCAACATGATCAGTCCACAACTTCCATTCGGCGGTTACAAGCAATCAGGCATCGGTCGCGAATTGGGCGAATATGCACTACAGAAGTGAGCTTTTACCAGTCAACTCACTTTTACCAGTCAAACTCACGGTGTGGCGTTGTTTACTAAACTCTCTGAATTTGCAGCTACACGTCTGTCAAGTGTGTGCACGTTGACTTGGTGAGTAAGCTTTGAAAGAACAAGAAGATGGAAATTCAAGAAGACGGAGATGTGGGAATATATACAATGAACAATGTAGGAATATGATTATGAAAGCGAAAAAGAGAAAAGAGAAATGAAAAGATGCAAAGTTAATCTAGCTTGAAATTCAGAACGATGTCACTAAAAAAGAGATCCGTGAGATACGACAAGAAAATCTTCACGCAAGGGCAATCCCTTCTACGTGAGATACACCAAGAAAATATTCAGAAACCGGCAATCCTTTCCACCTGAAGTGGCGACAAGAAAATAATCAGGAGCGAAGCAATCAGGCATTGGTGGCGAATTGGGCGAATATGCGCTACACAAGTGAGCTTTTACCAGTCAACTCACGGTGTGGCGTTGTTACTAAACTCTGAATTTGCAGCTACACGTCTGTCAAGTGTGTGCACATTGACTTGGTCGGTAAGTTCTGAAAGAGCAAGAAGCAAGAAGATGGAAATTCAAGAAGAGAAGACAGAGAAGTGGGAATATATACAATGAAACAATGTAGGAATATGATTATGAAAGCGAAAAAAAAAAGAGAAATGAAAAAGATGCAAAGTTAATCTAGCTCGAAACGATGTCACTAAAAAAGAGATCCGTGAGATAAACAAAGAAAATCTTCAAGAAAGGGCAATCCCTTGTACGTGAGATACACCAAGAAAAATACCCAGAAACCGGCAATCCTTTCCACGTGAAGTGGCGACAAGAAAATCTTCACGAAATGGCAATCCCTTCTACGTGAGATAAACCAAGAAAATCTTCACGAAAGGGCAATCCCTTCTACGTGAGATACACCAAGAAAATATCCAGGACCCTGCAATCCCTTCCACGTGAAGTGGCGACAAGAAAGATATTCAGGAACGGGGGAAATCCCTTCCACATTGAAGTGGCGGCAAGAAAAGATATTCAAGATCAGGCAATCCCTTCCACATGAAGTGGCGGTGGCGACATGTCAATCTCTCCATTGGTAAATGACGACTCCACAATCGCCGGGGTCCCCCATCTCTCATCCAACAACGTAGACGACCCCAGGCGATGAGGCGTGTACGCACCAGCATCACGTGGATGATGAAAGAGATTCAGGTAATCATCCGATGCGTGCGGATTGGAGAAAGAACTTGAGCCCAAAGAATACTGTTCAGCAGAAAGAGAGGTTGATCCGGATCCCGAAGCCGAAGAATAGTGTTCAGCGGAAAAGGAGGTTGATCCTGAAGAATACTGTTCAGCCAAAAGGGAGGTTGATCCTGAAGAATACTGATGAGCGGAAAAAGGAGTTGATCCCGAAGAATACTGTGGAACGCGAGCCCTAATGATCAATGGAGGAGACATTGCAGTTGACGGTCTAGCACCATATGCGTCGCCCGGTGAAAGTTGTGGGAAGGGATGTTCCTCATTAGTGGAATACAACGGCGCTGACAGCTTGGATGGCACGTAATACTCAGTTGGCACCAGAACAGGCTCAGCGGGCACCAGAACAGGCTCAGCGGACGGGGGCGTGAACGTCTCTTCACCCAGATGTGTTTGGTAGGCACCGGAGGGCGGCGACGAAGCTCGTGAAACATCTACTTGGTACTGATCATCGCCCTCATCGTGCATCTCCATGCCAGCATCAGGTGGATTGTAGCCTCCCTTCCGTATAGGCATTGGGATTTTCCGTCCTGTGGGCTCATACTCGGAGTCCGACAAGTCCACATAATCAGTTCTCTTCAGATGTGTTTGGGAGGCACGCGAGAGCGGCGACGAAGCTCGTGAAACGTGTACTTCGTACTCATCATCGCCCTCGTCATGCATCTCCATGTCAGCATCAGGTGGATTGTTGCCTCCCTTCCGTATAGGTGTTCGGATTTTCCGTCCTGTGGGCTCGTACTCGGAGTCCGATAAGTCCACGTAATCAGTTCTCTTAGATTTCGTAGCCTTCGGTTTCTTCAACTTCGCAGGCTTGAGCTGCCTTTTCTTTCCAACCTTCTTTGGGAGTGGTTTACCGACCATAAGCCGAAGACCATGCGTGACGGCACGACTTAGTCCTGGAAGGTCCTCGACTGGAGTCGGAGTTGCTTCATCGCTATGGCCGAGGGTGAGGCGTCCAGATGACATCATCGCGTCCTCGACTTCACTTAGCGACTTCTCATTAGATGGATTCTCATCATCGTCTTCAAAGGACTCGGTGCAAGCTGCGATGGTGGGGTTGAGTCGGACTTCCATGTATGGCGACGGGACATCAGGTGGAGGCGGACTTTTGCCGACCACGTATCTAACGCCCTGACGAAGTCGTTCGTTTATCCATTCCTTGGTGCCGAGTAGAAGGCCTTTCCGCGCGAGCCATTCCCTAATGCTCACTTGATTTTGGTCCCCTGTCCTCACTATTCCGCCTCGAATATTTTTCTTTCCCTGAGTCAACACACTGACACCGCCTCGAGCGTCATAGAACTGCGCGGTCAAGGGTTCGTCCAAAACGAATCCCAATCCGGCCTTGCGGAGACAAATTGAGCAGTTGCAGATGCCGCGGCATCGTGGACAGCGCCAGGACGGATGGAAAGAATCGAAAGTTTCGCCGTATCTATTCACCACTGGTTAGGGGGAGGCTGTCGTCATAGCACGCAAATGCAACACTACGCACCGGACATCTATGCAGGTGTGGCAAAAAAGGTAAGGACACACGCTACCATTGGGTCGAAGTTTGCGGCAATGCATCTTTTCTTTCGTTGTCTTCCGCCTGCATTGATGGCACGTTGTTGCCTCGTCAATATCAGGGACCTCTACGTTCTTGACATTTGTATCACTTTTTGCCTTCTTTGGCAATGTCTGCTTTGCCTCAATCGGAGTAGGATCTCCTGGTTCCTGGTACTCAGAGGCCGTAGATGGGTCAGGGGATAGGGACGAGAGAGTTGGTTCGCCGAACGATTTCTGAGAGGGACTGAGAGCTCGAGTATAGTGACCTCCCGGCCCGAGGAGTACCTGGGATTCTGGTGAGGAGAGAGAGATCGGGAGGTACAAGGTAAGGTCAATAGAATTATGCTTTGGCAGTTCGACGTAGGGCATCGGTCGCAGGCGTCGAGGTCCAAGACGAAAAGTAGGCGTTTCGGTGAGTTCTTTCGAGGGCTCATCCTGGTGGCGAACCGAGCGCTTTGTTCTCTGGAAAGGACTCACAGTCTTATGGTCCAAATTGTCTGTCAATCCTGATGTGCCCGCCACCAAGTAAATCGCAAAAACGCACCTTACGTCTACCTGAGTACTCAAATTCGGCATCATCAAAGTCACGGATGTTTCTCTTCTTGTTCTTTTTAGGTTGGGTATCCCGAATTGGATGGGAGGGCGGTGGAAGGATAGGACCAATGAAGGGATTCTCTGGGTAAACCGCAGTTTGCTGTTGCACAGCCGTTTCTGGGTCGATCGGATAGAAGTGGCGAACCACATGATAACCAAGTCTCAACGGGTCTGATACAGACATCCTCTCGAGTGGGTCGAACTGGGTTACTCGCTGCAGAGATGGCTTTTGGAGTGATATAGAGTTAAGCAACACAGAGCGAAACAAACAACTGCAAACAGTGCCATCAAGATGCCGCTAAGGACTGTTATGTAAAATAAATTAGCAAGATGTATGGATAATCCTGTACTTTTCTTGCACTTTTTTTTAGCATGCCAATACACGGCCTTGGCTTTAGAACAGCGCGAGTGTGTTTAAATGCCACTTGGCCGAATTGCATCTTCACGTTGTAAGCGTCCGAGAAAAGTGGTAGCACCCAACATCGTGAATAATGGTCACCTAGCATTTTTTAGCTCAAGAGAACTAATACCGATAGTAATGGGGTTGTGGATGGTACCGGATGGAATGATATGAGGGCTGAAGATGCTAACTCAAGATTTTCGCTCAAGATGCTAAGCGTACGGAACCTCTGGCGAATCGGAATCTGTGAAGAAAAATTGGTGTGGCACATTAACCTGAGAAATAAAAAGGTTCATACCAGAGCTTAACAGTGGACAAGTTTCTGAC
>QLPI01003724.1:0-21345 GCA_003314275.1 Chroogomphus rutilus | reverse complement strand
GAGGAGACTGCAATATAAAATTTTATTATTAAAATTTAATCTACAAAATTTTGAGCTAAAATCAAGCTTGACTGAAATCTGTATCAAGGAAGTCTACTGCACTGTATAATCCACTCATCTATTTGCATGTATCTCTGTTCAGAAAATCAACTTAAGCCAAGCATATGCTTCTCTATCTCTAAGTATATCTCTATATTTGGTCTCAACAATCTCAGACTGCTACCAAACAACCCTTCCAAAATACAATAACAAGACAGATAAGCAGATGCAACATATATCCATTGAAGCCAAGTCATGTCTGCCTCAGCTCACTGGACCAAGTCAAAACATTGATACCTCCCGTTTATTAAAGATGTCTGCACACACTTTTACAGCATTATCTGAACTCCCATTCTTATCTGTGTACTCTTATTATTACGCCCCCTCATACTACAGCAATTACCTGTGCTGAATCAAGCTGGGAGACACCAACTGTACAACAACAGAAAATCCCATGTGGGATTCAACACTCCACCTTTTAATCATTTAGTCATCGTTATTTAATGCTTGAAGCGTCGTCATATGCAATTCATGATAGGCCTGAAGGGTTTACCGGTTCTGATCCTGAAAATATATCGCTCGGGTTCAACAGATAGCTGCCATGTTAGCTGATGAAGTTTCCCATGTAGGCTTGACAAGTGGTGAAGGAAGGGGGTGTGATTGAAACTATTTCCGACGGGGAGCATCGAATTAATTGATTCCCAAAGCCATTCGTCACCACTGCTTCAACAAAATCTAGCTATGATGTCAATTGAAGCCATACTTAACTAAAATTTACGTCATGACAATGAGATTTGGGGTGAAAAATTGAGCTGAAAAGGCCCAAAAATTTGGCCACATTAAAAACTCGTTGGAAAAACTTCGGAACACATTTTTTGGACGTATTTTGACATTCTGATTCTGAATATAACATTAGTTTGGCACAAAAAATTCTCGATCGCTCAAAACCAAATTGGTTGAGTTTGCTTGTCCCGTACTGTAGTCCTGAGAAATTTGGCTTTGATAAACGTGAGACTGCCAATAGGAAAGTCTGGAGATGGAAGTCATTTGGCGTCAGCCAAGGATTGGTACATTTGTTGAGCATCGAGGATGTTGGTTCGAAGTTGCTGGTGCAACTCGTCCAGGTCAACTATGAAGTCTTGCACTCGTGATGAAGCAAGGTCACGTTCAGGTTGAATGGTGAGATTGGGATGATAGCCTTTGTTGGCAAAGAAAGGCGAGACTCCAGTAGTGGCACTGGGAGCATTGTTATAGGCGAACTCTGCAAGGGGTAATAGCGGGGCCCAGTTGTCTTATTAATAGTTGCAATAGACATGGAGGTACTGTTCTAATGTCTGATTAGTACGCTTGGTCTGGCCATCGCCTTCTGGGTAATAAGCCTGAGGTGAAATGCAACTTCAAGTTGAGGGCTTTCCCGAGAGAACGCCAGAAGTGGGACACAAATTCTGAGCCTCTATCTGAAGTGACATGAGAAGGAATGCCATGTTGGGAGAATACGTGAAGTACAAAGAGTTCTGCAAGCTGAGAGGAAGTGATGGTGACAGAAGTGGGAATGAAGATAGACTGTTTGGTGAAGCGGTCGACTATGACTAGGATGGCCGTGAATCCCAAAGATGTGGGAAGCTGCTCAATGAAGTCCATGGATATCGAGTTCCAGGGTTTGTCTGGTACTGAAAGCTGTTTGAGTAATCCATAAGGCTTGTGACGTTGTGATTTATTCCGCATACACGTCTTGCAGGACTTGCAGTAGTCTTTGACGAATGAGCACATGCCAGGCCAATTGTAGTCATGTCTGACAAGGTCTATGGTTTTGTTAATTCTAAAGTGTCCAGAAAGAATGTGATCATGCTTATATTGTAACATGCATAAGCGTAAGTCTTGGGCCTTGGGAACATAGATGCAATCGTCAAATAGCAACAGACCATTGGAATTAGTCTGCCACTTCAGGTTGTCATTATTCGTGAGGTGTTTCTGGGCTAAGGAGTCGGAAGGAAGATGATATCTGATGTCGTTCAGGATACGCTTGGTGTCCATAAGAGTCGAGGCCCTCAGTATGGGTTCGACGAGGCTCATGGCTCGAAGGGACGTGGTGAACTGATGTTGAGAGAAGATGGGTCGAAGGTTCTGGGGATTAATGGTGGCGTAGTCACTCATCCCCTCCTTAAGGTAGACATCCCATTGTCTAGTGAGCGAATCAGGCTTAGTGCCCAAATGACCTGGTCTGAAACAGATGACAAGATTAAACTGAGAGAGGTATTCTGACCACCTAGCATGACATCTAGTCAACAACTTGGTTGTACAATAGTACTCCAAGTTCTTATGATGGGTGATGACATTGACAGGGTTGCCAGAACCTTCTAAGTAATGACACCACTTTTGAAAAGCTTCGAAAATTGCAAGCAGTTCTTTGTCATGAACATTGTAATTGAGTTCTGGAGAGGTGAAAGTTTGGGAATGAAATGTGACAGGATGAAGTTTGCCATCTGGGGAGTGTTGAGAGAGTATAGCTGCTAAAGCGTAATCTGACGCATCTGTCTCCACAATCAAGGGCAAATCAGGAGTCCAATGAGTTAAAATGGAGGCAGATGTGAATGCCAGTTTCAGCTTATTGAATGCATCTCTACACTCCTCACTCTAGTTCCAAGCCAGACCTTTGCGAGTGAGTCAAGTAAGAGGAGTTGTAATAGAGGAATAGTTGAAAATGAATCTCCAATAGAAGTTCACAAATCTGAGGAATGATTGAATGTCTTTGACTTTACGTGGCTCGGGCCAGCCATTGAGTGATGCATTTGACTTTGTCTTCCACCTATTGTTTCACATTTGATTTCCACCTGTATTTTGTATAGTATATAGTCTATGATTTGTAGTTGATAAAAAGACTAGACTTTCTATCATAATTATCACCAGAAAAACTCTCAAAAATCATTTTTTTCAATTACTCTGTCTAAATTGGCAGAAGTATTTTTATTCACATCTATTTCATTTATCTCCTGGCCCTTCATCTTGTCACTGCCAGGGATGTGGGTGCACACTATAAAGAATCTCAAGTCTGGAGAACAGAAGTACAGGTCTAGATGGGTCATCTGAGGAGATCAGCAAAAAACAAACATATCTCTGAGTGATACTTTTGCACCTGTCTCACGTATATCCTCTCTCAGAATTCTGCTGGCTCTAGCAACCATAAAAGACCTTCGGATATTTGCCTGGGATGTTGACTCTGCATATCTTCATGGAAAAATAGACCACAACATCTATATCAAGTTCCCTGATGGCTACAGTAAGGAGGGCAAAGTTGCAAAATTGAACAAAGCCTTGTATGGCTTACCTGAAGCGGCACATGTATGGAGAGAAGATCTTGAAGAAAAGTTAAAATCTTTTGGATTTACACCTCTGGGAAGTGACATGGGTGTCTTTGTTAGGCAATCACAAGAAGGATTCACGGCAATCGATACTCACATTGACGATGGTACTGGGATATGCTCAAGCAAGAGAGAGGTGTTAAGTGTCAAAACCAGCATCCAAAAATTCTATAAAATAAAAGAGAAGGACACTTCTAAGCCTTTCAAGGTGCTTGGAATCTTAGTAACAAGGGATGCACACCTGGGAACATTAAAATTGTCACAATCCGATTATGTTGACAACATGCTACAAAGGTTCAACATGACGATGTATAACCTAGTAAAAACACCTGTAGACAAAGGATCGCATCTCCAGAACAATGCAGATGAGCCTTACAAAAACATAAAAGAATACCAAGCTCTTACCGGATCCCTGACATAGGCTACAATGTCGACACGCCCCGATATACAGTCATGGTGTCAAGTGTCGGATACTGACGGACTTCGGTACTGCCGAGGGGTGTTGGCGAAAAGGTTGGGCGGACTATGGCCAAGTCCTGCAGGCCAAGAGTAGTGGCGTTGGCTTCAACGTGCTCGTGCGTTGCGCCCTACTTGCCGTGCGTGCCACTGTATTTGCCACAGACGGGTACTTGAGGGGATGCTAATGATGCCGGCTCGAGTCAAGGACTTAACAGAAGAGAAGAAGGTAGAAGGGCCTAAGCCTAGTCGATACCCAGAATGAGGAAATATGTACATGCATGTCCTACTTATATAGGTTTAAGAAGCGACATGTGGAATAAGGAATGTGGGACAACAAGATATGCAGAGCATGTGGTCATTGTCCACAACGAACAAAATTAGAACAAGGAATGCAAAGCGGGGATAGAACAATAAACGACAGGATAATAGGGTTGTGACTCAAGATGGGAGAATAGGGAGTGGCCGAGTATAAAACAACGGGGTGTCGTCCGAGGATAATACAAGGACAGGAAGTCCCGAGGTGAAACAAACCGAGGAGTGCGGATGGTGGATGCGCCAAGCCGGGACCGGCGCACCAAGTGTTATGCAGGCGACGCGGGCACTTGGTCGTGGATATAGGATGATTGCTCGGTCGGCACTGCCGGCGGATGGGCCTCGGTACGTGGACTTGACACATGGACACTCAAAGTCCGCTTATTTTGGTGACCCATTTCTAAAGCTCCAGAAGTTATTGGGATACCTTTATTAGTATAGAATGGATGTTTTAGAATTATTACAATGATATTTTCACTAGCAGATTCCTTGATTTCAGCAATTTTTCCATTTTGACCTCTAAAAATTGGCCACCTCTCTAAATTTTGTCCTAAAATCTTGAAAAATTGCCAAATGCTTCCTTTTAAGTATGCATATGATTCTGTAAAAAAATCAACATTCAACAACACATTATTTCACATTTAAACTCCAAAACTCTGATTACAGCAACATCATGGTTGGCCAAAAATCTAAGTAACAGAAGCAATCTAGGAACTTATCTGGACTTTGGAACCAGCCCAAAGCATCTCCAGTCCCTACAGAATCATCTCATGACCCTACTCTACCCCAATCTTCTGCCCCAAGTCCTGAAGGCAATAGATTTGAATCTGAATTGGATGAGGACAATAATGATCTTGAGCTCCTTATCCATTCTGATTCAATGAAAATAAAGCTTACAACATGAGGATGAGCATTACACTGATCTGGATGATGATGAAGATGATGAGGCATTGGAAGAACTGTTATTACAGGAAGAAGACTTCATGGATCAGCCTTCTATGTTAGAGCTGATGATCAAGAAGAAGGGCCATGAGTGTATTTTCTTGCCAAAATTTCACTGCAAATTGAACCCAATTGAAATGGCAAGTCCAATATCATGTGTTATAAAGATCATCAGCTAATTAAATGGCTAAGTACTGGGGATGGTGTAAATACAGATATTGGGAGACACCAAAAACAAATTTTACTGTAGCAAAAGAGAAAACTTTTGAGGTTCTTGATTCCTGCCCTCCAGAAGTCATTCAGAGATTTATCAATCAGTTTTGGAGATTTATTGATGCCTACAGAAATGGGCTAACAGGCTGGGCTGTAGCATGGGTTGTCAGAAAACAGAAGGGTCATCAGAGTGTCTCAGAGAAAGCCATGAAGGCTTTGGAAGAGGTAAAAGCACAGGCAGAGGAATAATATTATAGACATTTAGTTTTGGAGGCTCAGATTTCTTGGAATTGTTGGACTATAGATACTTGATTCTAAATAGAGGACAAAGAAAAGAGGGGGCAAAGATGTTTCAGAAATTGCCTTTCTGATATGCATCCATAAACCATAATGATCTTGTGGAGAATCTGAAAGAAACAAGTGTCAATGACTGAATGAAACAGGATAAAATGCAATGGGAGTATGACAGGACATACCTTCTCATTAAATCCAAAGGCACAGCATTTAGAGCAAGAATAACATTTCTTTCAAGATCAGCTTCTGATGATGATGTGGGAAACTTGTGGTATACCCTCTTAGCAAATCCCCAGCATTGTTCAATGAAGCTGACCTCACAATGGAATTTTGGATAGAAAATCATCTGGTACCCATGTGATTCAACAAGCTCCTCAAGTTTGGATTTTTGCCCAACAAAATCTGGTTCATTGAATAGAATCCAATGGCAACAGCAGTTGGTTTGTCCAGGTACACACTTGAACTGTTGGTATTGTGCTAATAAGTGTGTGGGATCTAGCAAATGTGCTCCATGATCAATATGTTCCTGGATAATTATGCGTATGCCTTCAAACAAACCAGCCTGTGGATGGCCAATTGGAAAATACAATGATTGTGGGGTGCTGTCAGGAACCGTACGTAGGGAAATGCACGGGTCAGGCCAACCCGCACGGGTCACCGGGTCGGGTGTCCTTGGGTGTGGGTGCGGGTCAAGCCACGAGCACCCGTGACCCGGGCCCAACCCGGGGCGTCAACTCCGACACGAACGTGACGAACGCGTACGTGCACACGCCGACACGAATGCGACGCCCCGAACGCGACGTATGCGACGTATGCACACGCGCCGCCTCATACACGACGTACGGGACGCATGCGCACGCGCCGTGATGAATGCGACGTACGCAACGCCTGTACGCGCACGCGCCGCCACCTACGCGACGTATGCAACGTATGTGCACGTGCCACGACAAACGCAACGTACGCAACGCCCGTACGCACATGCGCCGCCACATACGCGATGTACGCGACATATGCGCATGCGCCATGACAAACGCGACGTATGCGCCGCCGCGTACGTGCCGCCACGTACGCAACGTATTGCATGCGGGTGCGGCGCGCACCCGAGACCCGTCGACCCGTGGGAAAAAACCCATGGGTTGACGGGTTCGGGTTTCCCATGGGTCAGGTGCGGGTCACCCACATTTGACCCGCGGGTGACCCGTGCCATTCCCTAACCGTACGCCGGCAAGCCGATTATTCATTTCAGCCCACTCAGCCCAACTCTGCTCTCGCTCGCTATTTAACATAATGCCTTCAGCCCATGGACTATATGCACCTCGTGTATCCGTCTTGGCGTCACATGCTCCTATCAATTCACCCCACTCATTTACATCACATTCCATATGCTTGCTATTCCATTCCGTCTTTATTTATGTTTAATATCCTTTCATTTACGTTTCATTCCATTTTCATCTGTTCGCAATTCCGCTCAGTCCTTTATGTCTGATCTGCTATTACATTCCTTAGGGTAACTCCATTGGGAATTGGAGTGACACGTCACTCCACAATGTCATGGAGGAGATCATTATTTGGGATGTAGTATTTCTGTTTCTTGCTTTTCACGATCCTCGGCTTTCTCATTCTATTATAGGAATCTATTCGACTCCTAGTAGATTAGAAAGTAGTATAAAAGATCTTATACTCATAGTTCAGACTTCAGTCAGAAAATCAACCTTGATTTCAACTAAGGTTCCTCTGTTCATTTCTGTCTGTCTCGCCTTTACGAAATTGGGGACCATGCGGTCTAGTGGGCACAACGCATAACATTGAAGCCAAGCCCCATCCAGAGCCTCGCCATTGCCTGGTCTTTGTGAGATTAAATATATTGCGATTACGTCCTTTCTCTACATCGTAACAGGTGCCATCAAGAAATCACCCATCCTGGATTGGAACTTTGTACACTGTGCCATTGGGATCTTTGACACTGCACAGGAAGTTGGAGGCTACATCCTTAGGAGGTTTGACAGTCATGTGCTTGGCTGAAAGTGCATTTGGACGACATGCTGTGTGAGTTTTTGCATTATCATAAAAAAACACATGTGTGTCATCATGGTAATCCTTATCAAGAATGTCTATAGCTTGATTTGCCTGTTTAAGGATTGCATCATTGGTGAAGTAACCATCACGATTCTTTCCTGCTTTGAACATAACCCCAGTACTGTCATTGCTGATAATTCTTCATAAGCATGTTGTTTTCTTTGCAATATTGCTGGCAACTGACTTACCTATTTTTTTGCTTGCAACCAGCCATAGTCTGGTGACACAAAATCTGCAACCATTTGTGATGGCCCTTCACCTTTTGCATATGGTTTTGCACTCTCGCTTGAGTGAACCCAATGTAGAACACAACGATCATGTGCGTAAAAGATTGACTCATCATACACCCAGGTTACAACAGGCTTATCCAGGCCTTTGGCTGCCTTCCAAGTAGTTTCAAGTGTGCCATCCTTGGTCCATTGGCACATATGGGGTTGGATGGACGCCAAAAATGGGAGAAAGATATTTTGTCAGTAAGCAACAATATCTTCATGTTCATGGCCATCCTTATATTGACCTTTTGGCTCTTTCTTCCAATGATAATCCATTTTTGCCATCCACCTGCATGCTGTTCGTTCAGAAATTGACTTTTTCAAGTTAAGTCGCTCCTTCATTTCTGGTGTATGAAGGAACTGAACCACATCCATTGTGCAGACATACTTGCCTTTTGATTGCAAGTGCAAACAGATTTCTTGTGCCAAATCTTCATCCTCCAGAATTGTTGAATTGAATTTCCCATATTCATGTTCTGGTATGTTTGTTAGATCACTGATGAAATTATGTGTCCACTCACGTAGCTGTCTTGCCATCCATTCTGGATTCTTGCCTGCAATGCTTGCCACTTACTTGGATGCTGCAATCCATCCTTGGTATCTATTAAAGCGATAAATGCAGAGGAAGTTACCCATTAGCTGGAGGCATGTGCAAAGTGTGTAATCAAAGCCTAGGTCCGTATAGCCATCACCTGTCTTCCTTCTGGCTGCAGAATTTGCTTAAGATCTGAAATTTGTAGGTTGACAAGGTCAGGATTTGGTGGTGGTGTAAATGGTTGTGATGGAGTCCACTTTGGGATAGTTTCAACATTGTCCTAAACAATGTCAGGAATATTACCCAGGTTATCCTCTTCTCACTCGGGCCCATTAATTTGGGTAACCATAGGTATGTCATCTTCTTCCCTATCTGTGGTATCCAATGTTATACTCTCTTGATCTGAATCTGAAACTATTTTGACTTCCTTGAGAGCAGGTGGCTGCTTTGATGACATTCCACCAAGAAGGACACATATATTACCAAAACCTCCATCTCACATTTTTGCTGTCCAGTCCCATTGCTTCTTTTTATTGTACTGTTGTGTTGTGTCCATATGGATTGGACTGTGCCTTTTTTCTTGTATGGTCCCCGTTGCTTAGTTTTGTCACTGTTTTGCAATCTAAATAATTTTGCCAATTGTTTTTTCCCCTTTTGCAAGCCACTTCTCAAGGCCATTGAGGTCATGCACTGGGACAGCATTGTCCACTGACAGCTGAGACAAAGTGGATGCTGATGAATTTTGGCTTTGTGAGAAATCTTCACTGAATAAAAGGCTTTGGGCTTCCTCCCTATCTGAATCAGGTTGCGCAATTTTCTGCTTTTGTAGGGAAATTCTTGTCAACAATTCATCCTGAACAGATTAAAAGGTCAAACCTTGATGGCATGGGTCCCAAGGTTAGACACTATTATGACTCAGTAAAGCCGAGGATTTGGTCAAGTCCTGCAGACCGTTTGGGGTGGCTAGGCTTCAACATGCTCGTGCGTTGCGCCCTGCTGTTCCATGCATGCCATTGATTTGGACAGAAGAGAGGCTCGTGAAGATGCCAAGGATGTCAGCTTGAGTGAAGAACTTTAGACAGGGGAAAGGCCGATGAGGGGGTGCCAACCAAGTTGATATTCAGAGTGAGGAACTATCTACATACATCCGCTACTTATATGGATTAAGAAGCAATATGTGGAACAGGATGGCGTAAGGAATGGAGAACAATAAGGTATGAAAAACCATGTGGAGGCATTGTCCACAGTGATCAAGAATAGAATAAGGAATATAGGCGAGAATAGAATAATAGAATATGGCTGAGAATAAAATAATGAAGGAGTGGGTGGGAATAGAACAATAGAGGATGGCCGAAGATAAAACAATAGGGCCGTGACCAAAATAATAAGTGAATATCAAATGTTCCAGGAGAGAACGGGTAAGGGGATGGACAGGGAATGAGAGAATAGTAAGGGGTGGAAGGGATAGGGTAGGAGAAATAATCTAGACGATGTACCAGATGTACCGAGCCAAGACCGCATGATAGTGAGGGATAGTATGGGTAAAGGTTGGTCAGTTGGTATTACCGAGTGAACCAGAGCTCAGTATCATGGACTTGACAGACACTGTCCAGCTTCTCTTGAGTTTAGGCATGTTTTAGTAGATTTTTGACAACAACAGATACCCCAGACTGTCACTATTACCAGTGGGAATGACTTTCTATATATGGAATATTTCCTTATATAGGTGATTATGTCAGTGCAAAAATTTTGACAGTGTCAGACTGCTTAAAAAATGTGATTATGAATTTTGGGAAGATGTTTGAAAGTTTGGATATACTACATTTGCAATAGTGATTTTTTTTCAAAAAGTAAAACCAACACTATGTACATATAGTTCTATGCCATTGATCTGTGGTCTTGTCAAGTCCGCAACACCAAGTACCGACTCACTCAGGAATACCAACCAATTGGTCCTTGCCACGTGGCCTCGGCTCAGTACATCCGGTACATCGTCTGGACCACTCCTCTCATCCTATTCCCTCCATTGTTCCTTCACCCCCTATCCACTCCTTGACCCGTTTTCCCAGAACAACATGACAACCCCTCATTGTCCTGGCCACTGCCATTGTTTTATTTTAGGTCGTCCTCTATTGTTCTATTTTCACCCACCACTTCATTATCTTATTCTCAGCCATACTCTATTATTCTAATCCCGCTTACATTCCTTATTCTATTTCTGATCACTGTGGACAATGCCTCCATGTGGTTCCCTCATACCTTATTGTTTCCATTCCTTACGCCACCCTGTTCCACATCTTGCTTCTTAACTATATAAGTAGCGGAATGTATGTAGATAGTTCCTCACTCAGAATATTAATTGGTTCGCACCCCCTTGTCCGTTTCCTATTTCTAAAGTCCTTCGCTCGAGCTGACGCCCTCGGCATCCTCACGAGGCTCCTCCCACTACCCAAATTAGTGGCACACATGGAACAGCAGGGCGCAACGCACGAGCACGTTGAAGCCTAGCCACTCCGGAACAGTTTGCAGGACTTAACCGATATTTCGGCGTCACCGAATCCTGACAGGTCTTAGAAGAATTTTTTGTCGATGTTGCCAGATCCTTGTGCGAAATGGTGGATGTCCCGCTTGAGTCACGTGACTATAGCAGAACCCGTTTGTCTTCTACCTTATTTCTTTGATGTTTCTTCCAGATATCTTTTTCCAGATAATCCCTTGTCAGTCAAACAGACAATGGAATCTCAATAATCCAACATATAAATAGCATTGCCATTGACATCAATTGCTTTTCATAGACATTTTCAAGCAGCTATTCTTAAGAATCGCATAATCTTGCTGGAAGTACGATAAATGGTTGATTCCAAATGTGAAGATGATGCAATTCGTTCGTGGTCGTTCCTGAATTAAATGGATTCTCCCTCCGCAGAGGTCAACATGTCGTTCGAGGATCGTCCCGTTTAGTATCCACGCTAGCACAGTATAATCCAGTACGCCGCTGCAATCTTTCTGTGCCACTTCTATGGTCATTACGATAGTATGTAGCCTCAACCTAACAAATGCACCAATCGAAACAAATGCCATATGGGGATTACAGTTTGTATTTCAGAGTTTAATAAGCACCAGCGAAAGTACGGTTTACCCCTTATAAAAGGAACTTCAGACAAAGGACCTTCAGACCAACGGCAATGTATGCACAGATACGGAAACCCACATCCACTACCGCTTCTTGAATACCAAGGGCACACTCAGCGGTCTTATTCGAGTTGTCAGCATCTTAAACACCCTCGAACATCAGAAAAACTACTCACGCTGACGTTATGGCGCCTCGGGATTTCAACAGCTTTTCGCGTTTCTGGAGCAGGGTGAGGCCTTCGTATTGCTCTGGGTTCTTCAGGTCGATTCTGTATCTACGAACAACCAAGGAGATGAAGGCGACGCTCTGTAATTCCGGTCAATGGAGTTAAGAAGTCAACGTGGAAAGCTTACCTCAGTTTCAGCAAATCTAAAATTGAAATTAAGGACTGTCTGTCAGTCGGAAAAAAAAAAAGTCGTTCGCGCACACCTTCGCCCAAGGCAAGCTCTACTACCTGGAACAAATGATATATTTCAGCGCTAAATTAAGATCAGAAAGATATGAAAAGCCACACCGCCAGAAAATGGTAGAAAAGCATCCTTCGGCCAGTCTCCCAAGAACCTGGAAGGTTTGAAAGTCATCGGGTCTGGCCAATACCGCGCTATAGTTTACTTCAAATCAACGCGGATGCAATATTTTACACTGGAAAGACCACGCAGCTCACGGTTGTAATGGAGTCCCGATGGATTAAGCATCACACTGGCGCCCTTGGGAATAACAATACTACCAACGGAGCCGTCTGGTCGTAATGCAGGAAGCGTCGTATCTTCTATAGAATATTTGGGAATAGTTGGTACCTATGGGCGGTTAAGCCAGTGCCATAACCTATGTATTGACATGCGAAACTAACCGATGGGAAGAGCCGAAGGGTCTCGTATAGTACAACCAGGACAGGAGTCAGAGCATTCATCTGCTCATAGGTCTACATTTTGTGTTAAACGCTGAGCAAGTAGGAACACCCTAACAGATATTTACCAGGTCCTGGTCGTTGGGAACTAGCGACATGAGGTCCTGATAAAGTTTCTCTTGCTCTTCTTGTTCAATCGCCAGCAGGCCAAGCACGAAGGATAATGTGTGTGCAGTGGTCTGAAAATCCAGCACAATAGGAACAACGGACTGCTTGGAAACCTTGAGACATACCTCGTGGCCAGCGATCATGAAAATGAAAATGTTGCCTATTAACGACGAAGGTATTCGTTAAACGCCACACACGATAGTTGATGGATTTACCCATTAAGTCCCGATCTGACAATCGACTTTCTGGATCGTCAAGGTCGTTTGCCTTGAGGAGGGCACTGAACAAGTCATGGCGTTCTTCCTTTACATCCGAACTCCTACGTTCCGTAATCAACTCCTCCATATACATCTTTATGATCATAGCCCATTCAACAATCAAAGTTACATTCATCATCAGTACCGAAGAACTAACTTGAAGTTCATCAATGCAGGCCTGATAGTGGCGCGAGGGTTTTGAAAAACGGAAGGCCCAATCTGGCAGGATGAGCTTGATGAGAATTTGGGTTGATATTGTGTGTAATGCATCTTTGAATGACATCTTATGCCCTGGAGGTATCACCTTGTCCTCTCCCCAGGATACGTGTCGACCAAAGCCTATCAGGATTCAGAGCAGGGAAGGAGGTATAATCATTATCGCAGTTACCAGCAGCACCAATGACGAAAAGGGCGATCTGCACAAGGTAAGGGACAGGATATGTAAGACGTAGTTTGGTACTTACTGACAGTGTGTAGTCAACACAATGATCAACAACCACCTCTGTCTTGTCTGTTCCCCATGTCTCAAACATCTCAAACGTAAACTGAACAGCTACATCCCACACAAGCTTGTTATTTTTCTAATCATGTGTCAGTAAGAAGGGAAGATAACAGGAAATCTGTCGCACCTCCGAAAAAGCAGGTGCCACGATCTTCCTGTGTCTTTTCCATTCTTCGTCCTCCGTGACAACAATGTTGTTTCCGAAGAATGCGAGGGTGTTATAGTCCTTAGTATTTTTGGGAAAGCGTGCGCGATGAAGGGTGACTTCCTAAATGAAAAGATTGAATCAACATTGGGGATATGAGATGAAGGTTGGTTTCTCAAGTCCGACTTTAATTGCTAGGGGATCTGCTATCAAGTAAATAACCATCACATTCGGGAACGTCACATAGCTCAACACATCCCAGCCGGAGTCAGCGTACACTGGCACAGGACTTTGTGTCAGCAGCTGTTACTCTACAAGAGAGGCGTAGCCTCACGTTTATGCTTGTAGTCCATCTCCCATTCCGATCCGATTGAAACGCCACGGATGGGAGGTAGAACCTGGACAAAAGTATAATGAGGACTCAGCCAGACATGGCTGATAAACGCGATTACATTGCCCAAGAAACCCTTGTTAGACAACACCAAGCGAAGGCCAGGATGGTAACTTGGTAAGACGGGCGGTCATTAGCTCAGATTCGAAGATGGTATGTCTTCCTTGATAAACATACTTGATCGATTTGAGTGCTTTACGATAATTGAGGAAGGAATTTACGCCGAGAAGGAGAAGGAGACTTCCACCTAAGAGCTGCAGGGCTCCTGTGCTCGGGATGATGTCGGGTAGTAACATGATAAGGATAAAGAAGTACAGCCCCCATTCTAATATAACGAGATGAACCACTGACCCACCACCATCAACCGAAATTCCCACGGTCCGACTGGGCAGTTTCTGCCTCTCAGACCTAAGAAAAGGCCCAAGACAGCTAACTTTGCTTTTCTGTACACCCAACCCCCTTTTTTACACCATTTCCCCTTCACCCCTCCCTCCCACACACCCTCACACCCTCAAACATGCCCTCTGCCGCGGCTGCGCCTGCAACGCGTGGCCCCGGAACTTTAGCGCTGAACCAGGCCATGCCCGCTCGCTCTTCAACGCCGGCCCCGGACCCAGGAAACCCGTGTTGAAAACTCCAAGGGCGCTGAACAAGGGTCGCAGATTCTGTTTGGCTTGAGGGAAGGTGGCTTTTTGCAAACAGATGGGGATATTACAAAGGAAGTGTGACTAATATGACACAGCATGAGATGCCAGTTGAATTATTCCAACAACCCAGTAGCAATACTCAGCCACAAAGGTCTCACAGAGAGCAACAAGAGAGACATCTCTGCATTAGCCACCATGCTTGAGTCATTCAGGGACTTCAAGCTTGGCCTGTCCTCCTGGAATGTACACCACTGTTCTGATTTGAGCTGAAATTAACATTAGGGAATGGCACAGGTCACCCATGGGTCAAATGTAGGTGACCTGCACCCAACCCATGGGGAACCTGAACCCATCAACCCATGGGTTTTTTCCCATGGGTGGACAGGTGTCTGGTGTGTGCCACCACCTGCATGCATGTGGTGTGTGCATGTATGGCATGTTTGTCACATTTGTCATGTTGTGTGCATGTACAGTGCATTTGTGGTGGTGCATGCATGTATGTCATGTTTGTCATATCCATGGTGTTGCATGTGCACATGGTGCATTCATCATGTTCTTGGCATTGTGTTTGTGGTGGCATATATATGCATATATGTCATGTTTGTGGCATTGTATTAAATCTGCATGTCAGGCACTTAAAATAATATTACTGGAAGGATTCCATAGGCTTCCGAAGGATACCATAAGGGGGGTTGAGATTCCAAGGATGTAGGGGTCGGAGGTCAAGATCAAGGATGGAACGGAGAGGACAGAAAGCAGACAAGAAGTGCTGGGGACTTAGGATGGGGTCAGTTGCAGAATCTAGTCAGTATGACTAGTTACTCAGGTGTTCGAAGTCAGAGGGACTTAGCTTCAACTGATGTATTGTGCCCTCCTCGATCATCTGTCCCAAATTTTGAAAAGTCAGAAATGTGTGAGAGACTAAGTTAGAAAGGAGTAGAACTAAGTCAGAACTTAGGATGCAGATTAAGTCAATATTTGTACTGGCAAATAGTCCAGTCGACTGGGGGTTATATACATGTAACTACTCTTTGTATTATCTACTTGCCGATTAAAGGATAAGAGGAAGAAGGAAATACAAGGGGTCAATATAAAAATGAGAACAAGGGAGTGAGGTATGTTATGATCTTACAAGTCGCCTATCTGGAGAGCGGAACCTTGGTTATGGAATCACAGAGGGTTGGGATTGCCGAACTTTGGATTATTGCAACAGAATCACAGGAAGGTGTTTGAGGGTTCCATTCCAGGTATTATGCTCAGAAACTCCTGGAAAGGGTGTGGATGATTGCAAGAACCAAAATTGATGGCAGGGAAAGTCTAAAAGACTGTTAACTGACACACAGAGCAACAAGTGCCTTTAGGGCTTGTCAATATGGATGCTAAAGACAAGACCCAATGGTGTGCAATGGTGCATCATTATGGGCACTTATTTTAAGCGCCAGAGAATGCAAATGCAAAAGTGAAAAGCACAAAAGAGAAACACAAGTGCAAGAACAAAACACAGGTGCAGGGGAATAAAATCATACCCCAATACCCCCCCTGATGAGTTACCACTGTAATACTCACATACACTTTTCAATCCCTATCAGTTTCCTACACCTCTCCACTTTAACTCGCTCCAATTGCTTGGTGAGTAGATCAGCAGCCATGTTGGTCGTGGGAATGAAGAGAGGACTGAGTGTGCCACCTGCAACATCATCACAAAGCCAGAAGAACAGCAAATCAAGGTGTTTCATCCAACCATGGTGTTCAGGGTTTTTGGCAACAGAGATTGCAGATTGGTTGTCAATTCAAAGGGTAGAGGGTGAATCAAATGTATACCCAAGTTCACCAAGGAACTGCCGGAACCAGACCACTTCCTTTCCAGCATGAACAGCAGCAACAAATTCTGCCTCAGTGGTAGAGAGGGCTACTATGGTTTGAAGTTTGCTGGACCAGCTAATTGCACCTGTGCCCATTTTGAGGAGATACCCACTGGTAGACTTGCTATTGTCTGGATTCCCAGCATGGTCAGTATCAGTGTAGCTTTCAAAGAGTTCACCTGATGGTGAGGGTACATAGACAAGCTGATAATCCATGGTCCCCTTCAGATATCGAAAGAGGTGTTTGACTGCCTTCTAGTGTGCCATGCCAGAGTTTTGATTGAACTGGCACAAGACTCCAACAGCATAGGAAATGTCAGGGCAAGTTGCAACTGACAGATACATCATGGAGCCAACAGCTGATACATAGGGAATGTTCTTCATCTCAGCAATCTCCTCAGGAGCTGTAGGGGACATGGAGGATGACAATTTGAGACCTGGGTCTATGGGTGTGGTGACAGGTGCACTGTCTGCAAGGTTGTAACAATCAAGCATGTCAGAGATGTACTGACACTGTGAGAGGCAGAGATGTCATTGTGAGCGGTCCCGAGTGATTTCAATGCCAAGTAGGCTGGAAGTAGGGCCAAGGTCACATAGCTGTTGAGGTGAAAAGAATGACCAGACTGGGGTTTGAACCCAGGGCTATAGCATATATAGCTATGGTGTTAACCACTACACCATCTAGTCCACATGGGTAACCTTTCAGGTTGACTCCTTGAGTGAAGACATGTGTGTCTATACAAGTTGAGTTCAGAGCCCTAGTAAGTTATCAGATTGCCAATACTACTCATAGAGCTCTGTATGTATAATGTCTTATTTTGTAAGACATTAATTAGAGATATGAATAGTATGTGGGATTAGACAATCTAACACCTCCCCTTAATCTAGATCACCAACAGCATGTTGACAGGGAAGGTCTAGAGACTCTTAACTGTCACACACAGAGAGCAACAATGGCCTTTGGGGCTTGTCAATATGGATGCTAAAGACAAGTATATAACAGAGTAACTACTAACCTTTGGGGCTTGTCAATATAGATGCTAAAGACAAGACCCAAAGGTGTGCAAAGGTGCGTTGTTATGGGCGCTTATTTTAAGCGCCAGAGAACGCAAATGCAGAAGTGAAAAGCACAAAAGAGAAACAAAGATGCAAGTGCAAAACACAAATGCAGGAGAATAAAATCATGACCCAACAACTTTCACAGTCTTAACAGGATCACAATGAAAGACTGGTACCTGGTCCTGCTAATCTCTGACCTTTTAGATGGTTCCAAGAAAGCTTGCATCTATAGGAAGATCAACCTCTGACATACTACCGCCCTGTTTGAATTGCAGAAGGAGACAAATGGAAAACAGCTTTCAGGACTCATTATGGATCCTTCAAATGGCTCGTCATGCCCTTCGGTCTCTCAAATGCCCCTGTGGCTTTCTAATAATTCACGAACAATATTTTCAGCAACCTGTTAGATATCTGCACTCTCATCTACACAATGCCTCAACCAACGTCTGGTCTGAGCGGGACAGCCTCACAGATGTCATCGAGGATATTGAATCGCACAATGCAGACAAAGCGCCCGAGGGCAGACAGATTGCCAACCTAGCCTGGCTCAACAGCCCTGAAGTGCGAGAAAAGACCAAGCGAGGCCCATTAATGATCAGCTATAAGACCAACGCTGCGATTACAAACAGCATTGTCATGGAAGGAATCATTTGCACCGTTAGCCTCTACATCCCAAGACCCCCCCAATGCTTCCAGTGCCAAGACTAGGGCCATCGAGCAACGGGGTGTACCGGGGAGGCACGATGCGGCCGCTGTGCCGGGCCACATAGTACAGCCGACCATACATGCGCTCATGACCGCCCATGTCCCGCAGGGCACAGATGCCACGTAAACAAGCCGAAGTGCACCAACTGTCAGTAGGGAATGGCACGGGTCACCCACGGGTCAAATGTGGGTGACCCGCACCCAACCCATGGGAAACCCGAACCCGTCAACCCATGGGTTTTTTCCCACGGGTCGATGGGTGTCGGGTGTGTGGCGCATCCGCACGCCTGCGGCGCGTTCGTGTCGTACGTCGCGTTCGCGCCGACACAAACGCGCTGTACGCGCACGCGCCAACACGAACGCGCAGTACACGGACGTGCCAACATGAACGCGCCAACATGAACGAGCCGACACGAACGTGCTATACGCATACGCGCCGACTCGAACGCGCCGACATGGACGCGTTGTACGTGCACGCGTCGACACGAACACGTTGTACGCATGCACGTACGGCTCGTTGGTGTCGGCGCGTGCGTGTCATATGGTGCGGCACGTGTGTGTCGTATGCGTGTGCGGTGCGTGTGTGTCGTATGCACGTGCGTGTCATATGCGCACACGTACGACAGGAGCGAGCGGCCGGTTGGGTGTCGTACGCGTGCGCATGCACGCGTACATGGTTGACGCGCCGGGTTGGGCCGGGTCACGGGTGCTCTGGGCTTGACCCGCACCCGCACCCAAGGGCACCTGACCCGGTGACCCGTGCGGGTTGGCCAAACCCATGCTATTCCCTAACTGTCAGGGTGAGCATGCCAGCTGGACCCGAGCCTGCCCGGCTGCAAAGGCTGCATTCAAATCACAAGCGCAAAAAGGATGAATATGCTACCAGCAAATTTGAATCTTATGTCTAAACTATATAATGAATTTAAACTGGGAGAGGTATTCAGACCACCTAGCTTGTTGTCTAGTCAACAGTTTGGTAGTACAGAAGTACTCCAGGTTTTTGTGATCTGTAACTGGGTCTGCTAAACCTTCCAAGTAGTGTTGCCAATGCTGGAAAGCTTCAAAGATAGCAAGAAGCTCTTTGTTGTGAATGTTGTAATTAAGTTTGGGCAAGGTGAAAGTTCAGGAATGAAATGCTATAGGGTGGAGTTCTCTGTCTGAGGTTTGCTGAGAGAGAATGGCAGTGAGGGCATAATTGGATGCATCTGTCTCCACAATCAAAGGATTGTTAGGAATCCAATGAGTCAGGATGGGTGCAGATATCAGGGGACAGCCCCTTGCCTACTAATATTTATTCTTTTTCCCTGCATATCCTTTATTGATATCCTTCTTCTTTGTAGATTCTTTAGTTAATCCTTCTCTGTTTCACTAACTGTGACATGACTTACTCATGTCACAGTCACTAGCTCTATAGTTGGTCGTATAGGTAAGGGATCCTCACTAGGGAATAGTATGGGTTAGGGTAACCTGCACAGGTCACTGGGTCAGGTGCCCTTGGGTTTGGTGCGGGTCAAGCCAAGAGCACCCGTGACCCAGCCCAACCTGCCACCTCAACTATGTACACACGTACAACATGCACGCACACACGTATGACATGCACGCACACACATATGACATGACTGCACCATATGCACATACGTATGACATGAATGCGCTGACACGAACATGCCATATGCACATGCACCAACACCAATGCACCATATGCACATGCGCTGACAACAATGCGCCGACACCAATGCACCGTATGCTCACACATATGACATGCATGCAGCAAGTTTGTGTCATACATCATGTGTGTATATGGTATGCATGTGCATATGGCACGCGTGTGTGTATGGCACGTTCATGTCATATATCGCATGCGCATATGGCGTGTGCATATGGCACGTTCATGTCATATGTCACATGCACGTACGGCACATTCATGTCGTACGTCATATGCATGTATGGCGAGTTCTTGTCGTATGTCGCACACATGTATGAAGTGTTTGTGTCGTATGGCACATGCGGGTGCGGACACCTGTTGACCCATGGGTTTTTTCCCATGGGTTGATGGGTTTGGGTTTTCCATGGGTCAGGTGTGGGTCACCCACATTTGACCCATGGGTGACCACTGTATTCTCTTTTGGAACCCCTTATCAGATATGCCTTGATATTGTACTTAGTCTGTCCCTTTTATATTTATTCACTTTTGGATCCCCTTACCAGTGTCTGATTGGCCTCTGTGGGTAGGCTCTGAATTAGAGTCCCTGAGTCAGGCCTAGGGAGAAGGCCAGGGCTGGGTAGTGTCCCACTGGTTCTAGCCTCCAACAGTTGCTAGGATCGGTACCCAAGTGAGTTGCCCTAACAGCAGAAGTAAATGCCATCTTAAGCTTATTAAAAGCTTCTTTACATTCCTTGGTAAAGTTCCATGGTAAACCTTTTACATTCTTCTATTAAGGAGAATGGTAATTACTGAGTAATTGTCAATGAACCATCTGTAGAAGTTCACAAAGCTAAGGAAGGACTGGACATCCTTAACCTTCTGAGGTTCAGGCCATTGTAAGATGCACTAGACTTTGTCTTCTGCCATAGTGAGCCTCTCAGGTGACAATATGTACCCGAGGTATTTTACCAAGGTTTGGTGGAAAGAACATTTATCTTTGCAGGTATACAAACTGTGCTTTTGTAGTCATTGCAACACTTCTCTGATGTGTTCAATGTGCGAAGTCTCATTGTCAGAGTAGATGAGAATGTCATGTACGACTACCGCGTATGAACGCTGGGGGGTAGTGGCAAGAGGGTCTGCTTAACCCAGTGTACTGCATGGGTTCTAGCTAGGCTTGCGTCCTCTGCCGTCTTGAATGTAAGCGTAATATTGCCTGCGGCGGACTTCGTTATGCCCCTCAAAGGGTGGGGTGTCAGGAGGTTGACGTTTGGGAGCGCCTTGAAGTAGTTTGTTATCAGGTCGTTACAATACCTTGTAACGACTACCGGTGCCCAGGTGTGGATTAGGGCATCCTTCGTAGTGTTTTTGAGAGACACGAAAATCTGTTTGTCCTGCAGTTCGGCCATCGTTTTGTGTTTGGGTTGACGTTCCCTACAAGGCCTCGTTTGGCTGCGGAGGCATATGACGCTGCTATTGCTGC
>QLPI01003720.1:0-10499 GCA_003314275.1 Chroogomphus rutilus | reverse complement strand
GCGTACGGCGCGTACGACGCGTACGACGCGTACGGCGCGTGCGGCGCGTACAGCGCATACGGCACATACGACGCATACGGCGCGTACGATGCGTATGGCACATACGACGCATACGGCGCGTACGACGCGTACGGCGCATACGGCGCGTACGACTCGTACGGCGCGGTCGTCGCGTTCGTGGTGTCGCGTGCGCGTACGGCACTTTCGTCGCGTTCGTGTCGGCGCGTGCGCGTACGCGTAAGTTGCGTTCGTGTGTGAGTTGACGCCCCGGGTTGGGCCCGGGTCATGGGTGCTTGCGGCTTGACCCGCACCCACACCCAAGGACACCCGACCCGGTGACCCGTGCGGGTTGGCCTGACCCGTGCATTTCCCTAGGTATCTCTCCCTTCTTTGCCAATAAAGGATACCACCCGGACATCACCTTCTACCCCAAGCGAGACCTAGCTTCCTCCAGGGCATGCGACTTCACGGTAAATCAAGACGAGCTATACCAGGAACTCCGCGAAAACATAGCTGCCGCCTAACAATGATATGCCACCTCTGCAGATCGACGCCACACCCAAGCACCGGAAATCAAGATCGGAGATCGAATCTTCCTCAAGTCAGACAATATCCGGACCACAAGACCATCCCGGAAATTATCCGAGAAATACCTAGGCCCTTATCAAGTCATAGCTCAGGTGGGACCGGTATCCTACACCCTCCATCTCCCGAAAAACATGTGGTCAATCCACCCTGTTTTCCACGTATCCATGCTAGAACCATCAACCCCCAACACCTTCTCCGGTTGAACGATACCCCCTCAACCACCAGTTGAAATTGATGGGGAGCCAGAATATGAAATAGCAGAAATCCTAGATTCAAAGATCGACTAATGCCACGGCTGTCAACTCAGATACCTAGTTAGATGGGCTGGGTAGGAAGGAACGGAAGAAGAAACCTCTTGGCTTCCCGCAATGGAGTTGGCACACACTATGGAAGTAGTCTCCAACTTTCACCACGTGTACCCACTCAAACCAGGCCCATAGAGGAAAACACTACCGACTGGATACCATAACTTATCAAATAATAAAGCCATTTAATCATTTGAGCTAGATGCATATTAGAGGACAGGATCCTCAGACACTTCGCTATCATTGGGAACCATGGATCCCACAAGTGGCACGCCCAACCCAGACTCCACCCGACCCTCAACTACCGATGACAAAAGGGATGAAAGATGCACGATCTGCGCCATCTCCTCCAGACAATTTTCCGTTGTCAATGCCAAAACGTCCAAACAACCCCCAGCCGCCTCCAAAGCACCCTGGGACTGGACCGCCTCCTCTCAGACCTGGTCCAGAAGAGCAACAAACGTTGAATTCCGATCGAGAGCACCTGGATCCTCCGGCTCCAACAGCGGTCCACCAGGCACATCGGCGGATGCGGTCACAAGCCCCAGGTGTCGAACCTGCTGGGCCGATAGCCAGGTCTCAAGGCTATTAAGGAAGGGCTCCCACTCGGAGCGACCACTGGAGATGCTTCTGGGAGGTTAAGGGATGGGGACTTGACCGGGCCCTTACAAAGAAGAAGAGGTTATCTAGGAAGAGGAATGTCCAAGGAACCCACTCACCGGAAGGAAAACCATCTCCAATAGCATGAGCCTGAAGGATCGCCAGTTCATCCTCGATACTCCTCAGATGCCGCATGGCCCTTTCCAGGTCCGCCCGAGAAACCACCAGAGACCCCCCCATTCAGGAAAGATCGGGAGGAAGCCTCAGAATTTTCCATCCATTGCAAACTTGTATCATCCATTGGGGGAAAACCTGCCAACCCTGAGGAACCCCCTTTTATAGGCAAATGGATACAAGCTACAAGGCACCCACAAACACTCCCACAATCATATCCGCCTTAATCACCGCTTCAACAGACATAGGACCTCGAGGGCTCGGCCCTGAAGGGGGGATACTGTTATGAACCGACTTGGACCACTCCCTGAAACAGACTTTCTGTGAACCTGACCGGAAAACCATGACGTCCGACCCCGACACTTTCTGCAACTCCAGAAACAAGGTTCCGCACTTAAACAACCTTAAACCGATGCATACCTTGCCCCTTGTTCTCACCCCCTATTTAGCCCCTTGTATTCTTCCCATCCCCTTGTCTTTACTTGGCACAAGATAGTACAAGGATAGAAACATGTATATAAGCCACTAGTCGACTGGACTATTTGCCAGTACGAATATCGAATTAGTTCTGCATCATAGTTCCGATTCAGTTCCAGTAACTTTCCAACTTTCTGAAATTAGGGACAGACGATTGAGGAGGGTGCAACACATAAGTTGAAGCCAGTCCCTGCAACCTCGTACCACTCGAACAACTAGTCAATCTACCTATACCGTGAACAGTCCAAAACCCCCACGCTTCCATCCTTCCGTCCCTCCACCCGAACCGACCTCCAAATCCAAATACTCCAGAAACAAGGACTTCTGGAGGCCGTTAGAAACCCTCAGAAACAATCCTAGAAACACTAGCTAAGTGCCGGATATGCGATCTTGACTGGAAATACTCTGAGATGACTTAGTCCCCTGACTCATCCTAAGACCCCTCAGGAGTAGTATCTTCCGCAATTTCTCCAGTATCCAATCCAAGGATAGGGGTCTGGGAGTAGGAGGACTAATGGGTATATGGTCGTGCACTGTCATCTTATGGTTAAGAGTGAGTTGAATGGAGTGGGTGGGGTAATCAGGATGGGATGGTGCCCTGAACTCTACCTCATATTCCACCCTACTCCTATCATAGTATGCTGGTCTAGACATCATTCCAAGAAATATGTATGGTTCTCGGCTTTCTAAGTGTTAAAGTATAGAGACTGAAATACTATCTCAGTCTCTTGGAAAAGAGCTCATATTAGAAGTATTTAGCTACCTGAAATACTATCTAAAAGAATTGTTAACAATTGTATGAAATATGAGAATAAACTTGAACTCATACCTCAGTCTCTTGGAAAAGAGCTGAGGTCACAGAGTCACACAACTGCAAACTACAATGGCAAATTCAAACTCCGATCAAAGGCAGATATCAGGGATAATAATGAATAAAACCTATACCCCTGCTCCAATACCATCAGGTCCAAGTTGCCAGTGATCAGAAGAAGAGATGTTTGGGCTGAATATCAAATCCTTAACACTCCCCCTCAGTTCAAATCATCTGTTCTATCCCTGGCAGTTTGAATGTTCAGGCAGAACACCAAATTCTGAGCACTCCCCCTGAGTCTAAACCAGCAGGTGTTGTTCCAAGTGATCCAATGAATTGTCCACATAACTGCCCATAATGGCCATGCTCAGTTTAAAGTCTTAGCAGACTCCAATCCAGTTTAAAGTCATAGGGGACTCCAATCCAGTTTAAAGTCATAGGAGACTCCGGTCCAGTTTAAAGTCATAGCGGACTCTGGTCCAGTTTAAAGTTATAGGGGACTCAGATCCAGTTTAAAGTCATAGGGGACTCCGGTCCAGTTTAAAGTCATAGCAGACTCCAATCCAGTTTAAAGCCATAGAGGACTCAAACTCAACAGTATTGAGATTTGATACACAGATAATGGTGGAAGGTATGACCGACAATCTATTTTCTTGTAAATACTCTAGCTTATATATGTATCAATGCCCTTTGTTCTCCTAATCCGGCTTCAGTGACCTTACATGACATGTGATGTATCGCCTCCCATAGCCCAAACTCCAACACTCCCACTCTGCAGAGGCATGCCTTTCAAGTAGGATCCTCGACATACCAACCATGCTCGGTCAGCCTAAACTCTTTCCACGCATCAGATGCCATGGAAGAAATCCTAATGTTCTTTTCTTTTCTTCTGCTAGCACCGCCTTCTTGACATCAGTATTGACAAGGAGGTAGATGATAGCATAAGCACGCTTGTCTCGCTTCTGCCATAATAGAAGGTAGGTGGGATCAGAGGGTGGAGTGGCACTGCCATCGACCATGCCAAAAAGATCCTCGGACTCGAGAATGACCTCTGCATCCTTTCGCCATGTTGACCAATTTGGTGGTGAACATGTGAGTTTGGCAATGCCTGAAATAAGATTGTGGATTGAACTCATAATTTTTTTGTAAAGTTGGGAAATATGGGTGGCACAGATACTGGCACAGATGTGTGGCACAGATAAACACAGATTGTCACAGATAAACACAGATGACACAGATAAACACAGATTGAGGTGAGCGCGGGGCCCGTAACCTATTGAGATTTGATACGCAGATAATGGTGGAAGGTATGACCGACAATCTATTTTCTTGTAAATACTCTAGCTTATATATGTATCAATGCCCTTTGTTCTCCTAATCCGGCTTCAGTGACCTTATGTGACATGTGATGTATCGCCTCCCACAGCCCAAACTCCAACAAACAGGTCCAGTTTATAGTCATAACAGACTCCAGTACAATTCATCAGTTTTTAGTCATGACGGACTCAGGTTCATTTCATCAGTTTATAGTCATGATGGACTCAGGTTGAGTTCATCAGTTTATAGTCATGACGGACTCAGGTCGAGTTCATCAGTTTATAGTCGTGATGGACTTAGGTCATGTTCATCAGTTTATAGTCGTGACAGACTTGGGTCATGTTCATCAGTTTATAGTCATGACAGACTCCATTGTATGATATTCAGTTTATAGTCTTGATGGACTCGATCTGACATTCAGTTTATAGTTATGATAGACTCAGTCTGACATTTGGGGCAATATCATATCCAAAACTCCCCCTCGAACCAGAGGTCGGTTGGTCATGTCATAGATGGTTGTTAGACATCATCTACCTTCACCCTTCTTTCATTCAGTCTTTTTCAGCATTTGCACAATCATTGTTCATGTTCCCTTTGTGCGGCCTATTATTGAGGGACTGTTGTATGGACCGACTTCATCTGCGCTTCTGCCCTTGATATTTGATGAGCACGGTTGAGCACAGGCTAGAAGTTGCCCTTTGTGACTCATCCACCGAGGATCTTTTTGGCTCTTTCATAGCACTTGACCACCATCCAGTGGTATTCTACACTCTGCATACTCATCTTGCTCTTTATCCTCATTCCCCTCCTCTTAACCAATCCTCTGCCACGCACTCTTTGAGTGTATGAGTGAACCTCTAGTTTCAAGGCATGTTACATGCATTTCTTATTGCCATGCCTCATGTGTTGATTTTTGTCACAGGAGACAGTGTGGTGTGAGTGGTTCAATATAGAGAGTCGGGTGGTATCACAAGAGTGAAAACTCCCACAACATTTACTACATCAGTTTCCTTCGATTTGCCATTGAGAAAACTGTCTGTGCCAATATAAAGACTGCACATGATGAGTAGACCTGCAAGTGTAGAGGATTATGGCTATTTAGGCCTAGTCTAAAAAAAAGCACCCAATGGTGCCAGTTACTTTTCTTTCTTAATTTTCTTTTACAATTTTCGCTTATTTTCACCTTTTGTCACTAAATTCGTGGCATTAAAATTAGTCTTTGGGTATCTAAATGTAGTATCCAATAGCCTCAAATTAACTATATTTTCCTCCTATTTTCCCTGATTTTTTCAAGGCTAAAAGCCCTTTATTTTGTTGAAGCCCAACTACAGTGTCCACAAGAGTCCACAAACTCAGCTGAGTTTGCTAATCATATCCAAAACCAGTAATTATTCAAACTCAGTGTGGAGTTTGAATTGGTTACCAAGTGCATAGGCACAATGCTGTGCCCATTGCAACAGCACTGCTTCATGGCTATGCTAGCTATTTTAGCACAGGTATGGGGCTATGCAAGGCTTGACATAGCCAGTGTAAATAGACCAAAATAATGTACATATAAGGCATAAAAGCTGTGTACATGGTCTGTGCATGATCAAGGCTGTGCAAGGAAATGACTCATAGTCAGGTGCTGAAAGTTGATTGGCTAGGAACCTTCTAGAATGTTCTACAACCTTCCATGTCCATTAATAGATAGAAGTTCTCGCCCTAGTGTAAATACAATATAAAAGGAGGACATATGGCCTCCCAAAAGTAACAATATACATCAGCTTCTATCCTACCAGTCTGTGTGACTTGTGTGACTCTTTTCTTAGTCATCTGTTGATTTTCCAGTGACAGGGATTAGTACAGTTGATTTTCCTGTATTAGTCTTAGTTAAGTAGTTGATTTTCCTGCTTGACGCCAAGGGTGGGTGACATCCTTGTGATTCTACAGGGTGAGATTGGCTATTGATTTTCTAGTCGATTACATTCTGCTTTAAGGGTTGATCTGCTCATGGCTCACTCGGGAATACCGACCAACCGGCCCTTGCCCACATCATCTTGCACTACCACGCGGCCTCGGCTCGATACATCCGGTACATCGTCTGGACCACTCCTCTCGTCCTATCCCCTTCATTGTTCCTTCACCCCCTATCCACTCCTTTACCTGTTCCCCCTGAACAACATGACGGCCACTCATTGTCCTGGCCACTGCCTATTGTTTTATCTTTGGTCGTCCTCTATTGTTCTATTCTTACCCACCACTTCATTATCTTATTCTCAGCCATACTCTATTATTCTAATCTCGCTTACATTCCTTATTCTATTCTTGACCACTGTGGACAATGCCTCCATGTGGTTTCTTCATACCTTATTGTTTCCATTCCTTACGTCACCCTGTTCCACATCTTGCTTCTTAACTATATAAGTAGCGGGATGTATGTAGATAGTTCCTCACTCAGAATATCAAATCGGTTCACACCCCTTTGTCCATTCCCTATCTCTAAAGTCCTTCACTCGAGCCGACGCCCTCGGCATCCCTCACGAGACTCCTCCCACTATCCAAATTAGTGGCACGTATGGAACAGCAGGGTGCAACGCACAAGCATGTTGAAGCCTAGCCACTCCGAAACGGTTTGCAGGACTTAACCGATATTTTGGCGTTACCGAATCCTGACACTTTCCCACAATCTTACCCACTTATATTTCATTGTCTTACTCTCGCATTATTCTATTCTAATCACTGTGGACAATACCTCCACATGGTCTTCATACCTTATTCTTTTTTCCATGTCTTATGCCACCCTTATTCCACATTCCACCTCTCAGCCTATATAAGTAGTAGATGCATGTACATAGTTCCTCAGTCTGAGTATCAACTAGGTTTATGCCTCTCTACTCTCCTCCTTCTGTTCAGAAGTCCTTACTTGGGCCGACACCCTCAGCATCTGCCCAAGTATCTTTTCTGTTACAAGTTAGTGGCACGCACAGGAGGCAGGGCACAATGCACGAGTACATTGAAGCCAAGCCACCCCGACTGGCCTGCAGGACTTGGCCGGTCCCAACAGTACCATCGGCAGTACCGAGACCTGACAGTAATGTAGAAGTTTGGTAGTCTGATATCAACTTAGAATTTGACCAGGCAATCCTCACTCACTCTCCAAGCTTTCATCAAACAACCTCTATGACCTTTCTCTAATCTAAACCTCTGTCTGAAGTTAGGGACCAACAAGATTTAGAAGGTGCAGCACATAAGCTGAAGCCAAGCCCCATGCCCAAACCTCTGTGAAGTTTTAACTCGCTGAGCTTTACGCACTAAGAACCTCACCACTCGCGTTCTTAACAAAAGAGCTTTTGTCTTCTTGAGCATAAAGGTTGTGTTTGTATAATCGTCAATGAACTTCATGAACATGTTCGATATGTGAGGATTTGTTATTAGAATAGATGAGGATGTCATCTAAATAGACGATGGTGCAGTTGTCTAATAGGTTGCCAAAAATGTCATTCATGAAGCACTGAAATGCTGCAGGGGTGTTAGATAAACTGAATGGCATGACAAGCCACTCAAAGGATCCATAATGAGTCCTAAAGGCTGTCTTCCATTTGTCCCCTTTGGCAATTTGAATGAGATGGTAAGTGTATCGTAAGTCAATTTTAGTATGAATATGAGCCTTCTTTGGGGCATCTAAGAGGTCAGAGATAAGGGGAAGTGGATAATAGTCCTTCTTTGTAATTCTGTTTAGACCATGAAAGTCTATGAAGAGTTGTAGGGAGCCATCCTTCTTGCATACGAATAGTACTGGTGCACCATGTGATAAATGTGAGGGTTGAATGCAGCCCATGTTGAGGTGTTCATCAATGAAGTCTCGAAGGGATTGGAGTTCAGATACTGAGAGTGAATAGATGGGACCAAGAGGTGGTGAAGTACTATCCTTAAGGTTGATCTTGAGGTCATAAGGTCTATGGAGTGCTAGTGTATTACCATGCTGTTTACTAAAGACATCAGTGAAGTCATGAAAGAATTCTGGAATATGCTGTTTAATGCTATCCAGGTTGTTGAAAGAGTCAACTGTAGTAGAGCCTCGAGCGTATTTGTCTAGATCTGCAAGGTTGAGTTGAAAGGCTTGCAAACCTTCTAGTTTGCAGGTACATATGAAGGTTTCTATATCTACTAGAGCTATGCAAGGTGCTTCCAACTTTGGAGATGGCAATGGATTGCTTAGAAGTGGGGTGCTAGACTGTGAAATAGCAGGTGAGGCCTGAGGGGTTGGCATGGGGGTTGGTTCTGTAGTCTTGAAAGTTATACTGCCCAATACCCAGTCAATTGATGGATTGTAGCAGGTGAGCCGAGCACTGCAGAGCAACTGCTGTCCAATGATGTTATACAGAAAGTAACATTCTGAAGTTCACTGGTCAGAAATTGGATGGGGATTGTAGTGGTCTAAGTAATAGTAGAATTAGTAGAACCATCAAATAGTTTCAACGGAATAGGAGGAACTGAGTTAGTAGGCAAAGATTATTTTTGCACAATTCATGATTCAATAAAACAGTCTGATGAACCACAGTCAAGAGGCATAACTAGAGGAATCTTAGGAATACTAGAGCAAGTCCAGTTAACTATAAAGAATTTTTTGGAATCTCGGAAGTAGAAGATATGTGAGAAATAGGAGAAAGGGTGTTCAAGAAGAGCATATGAGTGAGGCTAATATAATCCTCAGCTTGTGCATTTGTGAGATTGCTGCTTATTTTTTCAACTCCATTACCTTAGTCTCTTTGGCTTTGGTGTCAGTCATGCTCACCTTTGTCGTGTGCATTTTTGTCAAGTTGTTTATTGTTGTTGTTGTTGTTAGAAGAAGTCGATGATTGGGAATTGGATTTGGGGCAGTCTTTGACCATGTGACATTTTGAAGCATACAAGAGACAGAGTCCCACATTGATTTTCCTTTGACATTCTTCGGGGGGCAACAGCTTCCCATCTTTTCCGAGCTTGGACAAAATGTCATTAGCATTGTTGTTATTGTTGGAAGACTTATCATTGCCATTCATCTTCACCTCCTTCTTACTCCTCTTGTTGTTCAAGTTGTTGGAATTGGATGAAGACTGATTGTTATTATTGTTGTTTGAGTTGGAGCGATTGGACCTGAATGCATTCAATTTCAAAGAATTTCCAAAGTTGACATACTCTTTGCATTCTTTGTACCTGCTGTCTATCTCGAGTGAAAATTGTCTGAGCTCGATGAGGGTTTTGAATTGAGGGAAGTGAAGGAGGCCATCCTTGATGCACTTGGCCAATCCTTTATATGCCGCATGTGCGAGGGTGGTGGCATTCCATTGAGTATGAGTGGATGCTCGGGCAAAGTCAATGAAGTAGCATGCTGCTTGATGATGATCCTTTATGACTATCTTGCCAAGTTCAATTTCTGCTTGGGCAGCATTATTGAATAGTCCAAAGTTTGTCTCAAGTTTGGATCAAAAGTCTTTCCAGACCCTAAGCCAACTACGCTTGGGTCAGATTTCACCTAGAATGGCAGGTTTGAAGTATTGAAGTACAGGGCTGGTGAGGTACGATATGGCATATTGGACCTTTGACACATATGTATTGAAAGCAGATGGATGGTCTCGAAAGTTTAGCATACACTAAAGGAAGAATGTGCGAACCCCAGCTTGGTCTGTGCCATCGTAGATCTCAGGCTTGTGAATCTTAGCATGGTGGCCAGGATTGTTGTTATGTCTAGGGGGTGGTTGGGATAATGTTTTGGAACCATAAATGAGGTAACCCAAGAACCGTGACAAAACTTTCATGTGAAGAAATCCTAATCAAGTTCTTCAACAAGACAATGGCAAGTGGATGCCTGTCCAGGTTGATGTCCAAAAAGAATTGTTTAGAGGGGGCCTTGGCAGGTGCCTTTTCAATTACATGTAGGAATAATAGTTTGTGTATGTGAACTATTATTCTACCCTTACCTAGGATTGTTTCCACAGATGTTCTATAAATCTGATTTAGTTCTTTTACTATGTTTTTGCATACCTTTTATGTTTTAACCGAGAACCCTTTATCAAGCACTGACCTTTGAATCAATGTACTCAAGAGAGGGAGGCACTGATCTTTGGATCAACATACCTATGAGAAGGTGGCACTAGCCTTTGGACCAACGTACTGGGAGTGAGTGGCACTGACCTTCAGATCATGTACCTAAGGGTGCTTGATGCACAAGATAATCTGATGGATTATGGGTGATAGTAAGATAG